>JADDOH010005953.1:0-32423 GCA_016648135.1 Agrypnia vestita
ATATAACCTCATATATATGATATATTTTCTATTATGTTACTTTAAACACTTTATTATCTATTTACTATGTTTTGAACCTACACAATATTGTAAACTATGCCTGTCTCAACACAGATATTTCTAGTGAGACAGGCACAGACCAAACAAAATCTTACAATTATAATTAAATAAAAATAAAAAAAGCAAAACTTTCGTTTAACAAAAAATCAAAGATTTTTGAATCCAATAATATAGACCTAAAGCTCCGTAAGCAATTAATAAAAACTTATGTGTGGAGTATTTTGCTGTATGGATGTGAGACATGGTGCATTGATGACAGAGAAAAAAAAAACGATAAGGAGCCTTCGAGATGTGGATCTACACAGGTGCCCTAGGAATTTTCTGGAGAGTCCACATTACGAATGAAGAGGTTCTCAGCAAGATCAATGAAACCAGGCACATTATGAATACCGTCTCGAAAAGGCGTGCAAAATAGATGGTGCATATTTTACGCCACGAAAATTTGCTCAAAACTATAATGGAGGGAATGGTAGAGGGAAAGATTTCCAGAGGGCACCCTCGCCGTGAATATTTTGAGCAAGTGTGCCAAGACATGAATTGTGCCTTCTACACAGAGCTGAGAGGATCGCCGGAGAGGAGACCGAGCAGAATGTAAAAGGAGATGTGCTTTTCTGCAAACCAATCCCACGGATTGAAACCCAGGAAGGAAGAATCTTAAATTTTTTCAGCCTTTTTCTATCGCAATTGTAATAAAAATAGAATTATAGCAATAAATACAATAAACATATCTGCGTAAGTCGCAACTCAACTTTTCTCTGCTAAAAATATTAATAAAATAAAAAGTTTTTATTAATTATTTTATAAAATTCTTTAACACATTTTTCTCTATATTTATCTAAACAGTATTGTTAAATTCTTTTGATTTAAGTTTCCAATGATAACTAGGCTAGTTCCATTGGCAGGAGTTAGAAACATAACTATATTATCACTTTGAAGAAACTCGAATTGGATTTATTTCACGCACAAAAATTTGTAAAAAAATCCATTTATTTCTAGTTCTAAGACCACACAAATTGGGTTGAGATTTTAGGTACTTTGGAAGATAATAAGAAACGCTTGAGAATTATAATTAAATATTGACATTGCGAATCAAAAATATGAGTAGACCACTGAAGGTATTAATTTTCTCATTAAAGTAAATAAACTGAGTTCAGAAAATGAAAACAAAATATTTTGAATATGTCCAAATTTTTCAAGAACACAATACAGAATTTTATCTCCCAGGGGGATAAAAGACTAAGACTTCCATACCTACCTTCTCATATAAAAAAAATAGCTTCGACATATCCAAGATATATATTATAGACATCTATTATATATATCTTGGATAATCTTAAAATAAATACATTACTATTTTTTTCACATCACAACAAATTAACAGTTGTACCTTGTTAAAGAATGTGCATGCGGGTTCTGTCCAGCTGTGTTCCAATGCAAGGTGTATAACACAAGTGTTTTTTTTAAGTAGCCAAATAAGTATGAATTCTAACGTGCGTCCATAAGTGCACGCATCCAACTTCTTTGTTAATAAATACTCATTAGATGAATCAATTAGAAGGATAATAATGTTCTTGGGTTTTCACGGCCACTGAGAATCTTCTGCTTTGTGTCTTCTGGGGTATTATGCCTTGTTTTTACAACCTTTCTGGCTGACGTTTCGGATCCCACTGCAGGGTCTATCATTAGTACATCAGCCTTGATGATGGACCCTGCAATGGGATCCCAAATGACAGTCAGATAGGTCATCAAAACAAACCAAAAAATTAGAAAGATATACAAAAAAAAAAAATTAACCAAATCAAAATAAATAAAACTCATATTTTTGTCATGTAATCAAAGCCCGAGTGATCTGTCAGGGAATTAAAAAATAATATAAATGCCGGCCGTCTTCAACACAAATATTTCCAAACGAATCAGGAATTTTCCACTTATGAAACGTTTCGCCGGTTTCGCCGCTCTCAATGATGACCCCTGTCGTACGGTTATTACACTTCAAACCGGATAACGATCCGGTGCCGTTCGTATCCCCCGGCGATGGGTGACACCGGATTAATACCCCCCACCTCCGACCATAGTCACGTGACATGACAGCTGAATGCAAATGGACGCCTGATTAAAAAGCGACGCCCGTCCGCTGTAGTGACAACTGAGCGCCGGAGCTTTCGGCGCCCGATGACGTATGACGCGCAAAGCCTCGATACAAAGGCCAATTGAAAAGTAAATTTAAACTTTTTTGTTTTAGCAGATGAATGTTTTATAAATGTTGGTTTTGATAAATGTATGAGTAATGCGATTACTGAATATTTCATACGAGAAACACATTTCCATGAGATGAACGATGAGACATATAATTAAGCTGATAATAATTCACTATCTATCTCCAATCATAATACTGCTCCTTATTCAATGTGGAATCAATTACGCACGTAAATCACAGACCTTAATCATCTTCAAAAACAGACTCAAGCAATTTTATCTTTCCAAAACCTGGTTTAACCGTTAACCCTTTTACTCTTTCCCCACACATCTATTATTCCTATCTAAGCCGCGAAGCTAGTTTTATCACTATAATATTGTATATACCTTGCGAAAAATATAGTATGCTTGCATATTGGCTACCAAAGCGGATATTCAAGGCAAGACCAGAAGGCAGAAGGCCAAGGGGCCGTCTTAGGAGGAGCTGGCGGAAACAGTGAGAGGACTGCTGCGAAGCGAGGTCAGGCAACTAAATTGGGCTGACGCAGAGAGCGTAGCCCAAGATAGAAAAAGTTGAAAAAAAATGTTCGGTGATCTAACCCCGACCCATTAGGATAAAGGGTAGAAGAAGAAGAAAAACATTGCATACCGTAAATATATTTCAAGCGTTCAACTGAGTTGAGTGGTCGAAAGAAATAATTAACTGGCAATAAATCCACCATTTTAATATTAGGTAAACAAAAGGTGAATAAATAAATAGTAAAATTGGTGATAATATTGGCATCCTCATCATCACTCCAGATCCTTATCCTAGGTGTTTATGTCTATTATAATAGTAATTGTTCCAGAACCTTATTTTCTGTCGTCTCCGTCTTACAACGTCCTCTACTTTGCATATTCTTCTGATTTCCGGGTTGCGAATCCAATCTCGAAGGGTTTTATCAGCGACATTTCTTAATATTTTCATCTCGCTGGTTGAAGGAGATTTTTGGTTCGGACGGTGTCGGCTCTGGGCTCAATATTGTAAATGGATGTGGTGAAAGGAGTAGACAAATGTTTTGTTTATCCGTACCTTACTCTGGATATTCATGTGTTTCTGCCTTATCCTCACTTTCGTTATGTTTGCCCTATATTAACCACGTAGGTGATTATTAAAATACTTTAGCACAAATGTCAATTTTGCACATCTGTCGTGTATTTTGTTTTGTTTTTTATGTTACTTTTACTTTTATCGGTGTATAAAAATTTGCTTATCGTAAATGATTTATGTTACGAAAACAACCTTCAAACTTGTTAAAATGTTGTGCTTACCCCATGTCTATAACATGTTGTAAATATTTTTTATAAACATTGTTTTCATGATTGCAATAAGCTTCCTTTTTATAGGACACAAAATTTTGTTTTATTAATTTTTAAACCATTTTCTAATATTTATCTTTTGTTAGGTTTCGTATTCCACATTGTACGATATTTCATCTGTGATTCTGTTATAGAAAATACTATCCTCGTGATTTTTAAAATATTATAAATTTTTAAAACAAGTTTAATGTTTCAGTAAAAAGATTATCGAAGCAAAAAATAATTAAAATTATTTATAAATACGGAAAATTTGTAATGTACTGGAAAATAATGTAATATTATAGGTTGATAATAAGGTAAACATTTTTAAGGTACTTTATATTATCATTTTCCATGTATAACTTTTTAATATTTTGATCTATACTTCGATTGTTATCCCGATGAAGAAGCCATTGGCTTCGAAACATGTTGAATTTTTCCAATAAATAAGTGGTGTTTACAAAGTTAATTTATATAAATTATAATCATATTTGATTACTAAAAGTATTAAAATTCATACTGTGAATGTTGATTTTTCAATGAAAATATAGAAAACCAGATAGAAAACGGATTCTTTTATAAATGTACGATTTCAAATAAAGCAGAATTTCCATGGCAATCCTCTATAGAGAAGCTACTAACGAGGATTTCATGATCTGATTTTTTGCTTTTCTTTTAGCCCACATCTGGGAAAAAGCGGAGAGGGATTCACTTTTTGTATCTGACGGGAAAAAGTCAAAACGGGTTCGAAATATTAACGATATATTGAATAAATAAACGAGCTTTCATTTCACTCGGCTTGCTGGGATTATTTTTTAAAACCGTGCAGCGAAAAATATTAAAAATACTTTTCATAAGCTGAAGAAAAATTGTTAAGAGTCATATCTGAGGGGAAATAAAAGTGATTTCACTTCCCAACATAAAGCATTTTTTCAAAAATCGTATAACAATTAGAAAACAATAAATCAGTTTATCTTCTATCTGAAACTGCCGAGTTTTATAACAGGTAATATTTTCGCGAGACGTGGATTTGGAAGGCAAATGTAAACACCGGAAATTAATTATTTTAACAAATTCACAAAGCCACTGGACAGGAATTTAATTTAAACACTATTATTTGATTCACACTATTTCTCATTGAATCACTCATCTGCGAAATATTTTATTTTATCGCTTGCTTGAATATTCTACTCAATCATCGCTTTTAAGTAGGTGTTCCGCTCAAATTCACTCGGTTATCCACGGCTGGCCATACTGTAGCTTACCGCCCCGTTGCTAATGTCGCTCCGAAACAAAATTGAACCAACGCGGCTCTGGTTCCACTTTTTATGTGAAACACGTTGGTTTTTCGAACCTCCTAGATTACTCAATATATTTATTCGTCGCTTTCGGTCTGTATTAGACGTTTGTAGATGATTCCAGAGTATTACTAAGTGTTATGCGTAACTTATCCGGATTCCTGCATCTCGATACATAATTTAAAATATTATTAACAAAAATGTTTCCACCTAATCCGAAATCATGCATCGTGCAATGTAAAGCTTTATAAGTTTGGAAAATATTCATAAATTCAGTAAAATAAAAAATAAATTAACTTAAATCCTTCTGATAGGTGAGGTGATTCCCACAACATTACCGAAAAAACTCAAATAATACGTGAAAACAGCCATTTAAACTCGTGTTATACCAGTGATAAATATATTTTCTTAATATAATGTTAATATTAAAATAAAATTTGATATTACTAGAGTATAGATATGTAGTTGAGCATATCAAAAATATAAATGAACGCATTGTTTTCAACGTTGTTATCTAGTAGTGAGTTCACATTTACTATTTCGGATAGTAAAATATTTTCAATATTTCCTCGATAGAACATTGTAAAGTTTCTAATAAGCTTATGTACTATATGAAAATTTGATACAATGGTCTATAAATAATCTACTTTGGATGGCAAAATATCGGGTTACCGCGTGAAAGGTACTTGGCGGCTTCAAATTTTATGTAAAAAAATATATGAAAAAGTCCAATACGTTGATGCTTAATCACAACCGAGGTATTTTTGAAAATAATGTAATACGCTACTTTGTATTTTGTGACAAATTTTTTTTGGTATACCTACTCGTTGTAGAAATATTGTATTTTATATTTTAAAATTTTCATGCAAGCATCCAAAAGGATTTCAGCTAATTTCCCATTAACCAACTAAGTGAATTCACTCATTCAGAGAGTATAAGCTCGTATAATTTTAATAGTGTAACTAGAGTGCAATTAATTATTTATTTTCTCTTCAGATTTAATTCCCTCAAATAAATTGTCAATAGTGAATTTTTGACAGATTTGGTGAAAATGATAAGTGATAACAATTCGTCAGCAAAAAGTCCTTTTGTACCCAAGAAAACTTCCGGTGTTAATGTATGTAGCGTGACACATGGCGGTGTGTAGGAAATATACGGCAATTAAGTAAGAAAGGCATATGGTATTAAGAATAGATTCACACGGTAGTATTTGGTTTGCTTCGGTTAACTCGAGATTTACAGGATGCGATTAAAATATAATGTTACAAGTTAATTGAAGATGCAAAGCTTAACGCGTGTTGCCGGTCGAATGGTCGAAGAAGGAATGGAAGAGTTGGGAAACGGCACGCGGTACAGTATGTTGGTAAGGCCTCCGATTGGTTGCGCTACACTGTTACAATATTACAGCTTATTAAAGCTTTCAAATATTTTAAAGAAAGGGAAAGATGAATTACAAGTTACCTACAAATTTACGGAAGACCCAAAACTAAATTGCAATTATTTAAATGTACATTTTTAATTAAATATTATTTTTGTCATTTATTACACCTGACAACTCCTTTCATAATTCCAATTGAGTGTAAAGCAAAGATTAATTAAGTAAAAATTAAAATTATCATATTGCACAGCAAAGTTACTGCCATATCAATTGATAAAAATTTTAAGTGTTTTTTTAGCGTTCAAAACTGGTTTAATATTTCTTCCTTTGCAAACTTCAGTCATCTAACGGAATTGTTTCAATTTATCTTTATTTAATTAATTTTTATGTATTATTATAACAAGAACACATTATATAATTTTCCTCTACCACACAGAATTATTTACAACATTCGATGTTGTCGTTATTGTTCTTTTACAAAAAAATATATAATTAATGAATCCTAGGATAATGTATATTATCATGTAAAAATACCGTTGATATTTTAAAATAACCATAACTGTAGTAGTAGATATCGGTAAATACACTTTAATATTTTTATTTTACATCCCTTTGTAGTTAAAAGTCAACCATTTGCAAAGTCTTGATTGGATTCTCCTTGTGTCAATGAAGAAACCGTTTAAATTTATTTTGTATATTTACTTCAGTTGAAAGCTGCTGCTACAAAGTGCACTTTCTCTCAAATAAAACTCACTCCGAATATAAAACTGTTTGTCGCGTGCATATTTTGGAGAATTTATTTATTTTATTCTCGAAATTTTTAATTTTTCATATAAAAGGAGTGTGTGAAACAATATTTATCTTGTGTAAAACATACCAGTCGAATTTATTTACAATTATCCTTTTATTGAATGTGATTTTATTTTACTGGGAATTACAACATTTTCAAAATTGGTTGAAATAAACTTTTTTTTAGTATATATACCTTTTTGCTGGGTTACCATGGATAAACCATAATATCATGGCCATTGAAATTCGTCCTGGAACGTCACGTTCGAAAAAAGCCGACCAACACTTAAATTATCTGAAAGAAATGGGGGTTTTGCGTCTTTTTTATGATATACCTATTATAAATTAAATTAATAAATTTAGACTGTTAGTTATAATCCCGTGTTCAAATAAAAGCGAACATTTTTTTTTCGGCCAAAACAAATAAAGCAGCACAGGAGACATGCTTTGGTGAAGATGTGTAAGGGAAATTCATACGATTTCGTGATTTTTTCGTCGTAATAATTAATCAATCGAAAATTGCACCCATTTTCAATATTGCTCCACTATTTTATCCATGAGTAATATGTGATACATAAAGCAATTATAAATTAAATTAAAAAAAACGTTGAGAATCACTTTTAGGAGAAACAGATACTCTTAAATTAAAAGATTAGAAAGAGAACTAAAGCTAAGCACAATGATGTTTATATACACAACTTTAAATGATAAAATGTTAAAATTCTTTAAAATTAAAATGCATGTAACGTAGATATTCAGTCACAATACTAGGAATGAAATGAAGTGAAAATTTTAAGTAAAAAGAAAACCAGTACAAGTAAAACAAACTATTTAGGTATATTACAAAGGACTGCAGGAATACTATAATCTATCAGAAAATGTGAAAAAACAGAAAAAAATCATCATGTTCAAGAAAAAATATACATATCACAACACAGAAGAAATATATTTTTTTTATATAAAAAGTGAATGTACGATCAATATTAATTTCAGTCATTGAAAACATTTTTAGACCCAGAAATTACAAAAAATTTAATTACCATAAAACAAACATGTTCGAAGAACCTATAATGGTAACTATTTTATATTCAGGATAATAAGGTTGTTTAAACTCTCACATACATATATATCAACGGTCCCTACGTATACTGTTGAATCTGCGAAAATTCGATTTTCGACTTAGTATGTTAAACCATCCGATTTACTCTATACTTTCAGACAATGTTTCAAAAAGTTTAATTTTTCTTTAAAATGTTCTGTGGTTGAAATGAAAATTTAATTTAATTTTAATATTGTCCGAATATACAGAGAAAACTGGAAGAATTAAGATACTAAAATAAAATAATTTTTTTACAGATTTGACAGTATACTTTGGGACCATCGATATGCTCTGACTATAACACAAAATTTATGTACGTCCATAATATTGTATGGCAAATATCTATCAAACGTCTATAACACACAATTGATGGAAGTGTATGATGTTATACTCGTATCACAGCGGTCAAATTATGATTGTTATATTTACACGCTGTCTCTATTTTAAATATACATATTTTTTCATATTTATTTTTCAGTCACTGCTGTGAAGTTTAATCACCATTCAGGTGATTTTACTTTACTATCGTGGGCCACAGTTTGAGAAGGCAAGGTCCCCTTTTACCTTTAGAGTGCGCGTCTCTCCTAATAGCATCCACAAGATGCAGCTTCCCGCATGCAAAATAAAATTAATCCTCAGAACGTGCCGGGCATTGTGCTTCACAGAAACTCGGGTTCAACTTCGCATAACAGTGGTTAAAACCTTATTTTGGGGTTATTTTACAGACGTGAATTTAATCTTATGCATTGTTTCGTTATATAAAGTTATACTCATTTAGGCGCGTGAGAGATGTAATTTTAGTTATGCAACGAAATGCGCGCGCATTTTTCAACTAAATTTTTCATATATTTATACTCTCATATATCTGTAGCTAACAGCTGTACGGTACAAGAAATACAAAAAATTATATACAAAAAAAATTAACCAATTATATGAATCCAATTGACGAGCTTACTTTGGTCATATGATGAGAGGCGAAAAGTACTCCATTCTTTAGCTCATCACGAAAGGGAAGATTAAGGGTCGCAGAGGGGTCGGAAGGAGGCGGCATTCCTGGCTTCGGACCGAGATAAGAAGAGTGGAAGAGCTGTTCCGCACTGCCCTGCACAGGGAAACTTTCTCCCAGATGATCACCGACGTCGGGGGACCCGACAGAGCACATGAAGAAGAAGAAGAAGAATTGACGAGCAAATATTGTTAAGAGGAATAATAAATAATACAGGTGCAAATACATAATACATGTAGAAAAAAAAATATATACATCAATTCAATAACCTAAAAAATAACATGTGGGGTGAGAGAACAAAAGGGGGAAGAGCAGAGAAAATGGAATTTAGAACTGTGTAATATAATGATACCTTGAAGTAAATATTAAAGTGCAGGAAACTAAGTGTGAGATTAGTTCTGGTTAGTATATGGCACTTGAAACGATATCCGTCTAAGTAGGTCTGTATAAGTGTGGAATTAAAAAAAAGTGGAAAATCCTGCAATGCCAGTTTGGGTCCGATAGCTGCGGAAATTAAGATATTTTAGTTATCGATTTCGTATTTTTTCATCAAACCTGAAGTCACTGGTGGTATTTCATTATTATTCATTATCACTGTCATCAGCAGCTGTTACTTATGTACTGCTGGATGAAAGCCTTCTTAATTGTCTGCTACTGTTCTCTGTCCATTATTATTTACTACCGCGAATTTAATGATTTCGTCAGGCCAGTGGTTTTAAGGGCACTCTCGGTCTCTTGATTCCCCTCGGGAACGACCGGATAACTGCATTCATTCAGTTTGTTAATTGTTTGATCAATGATGATGGCCTATCCATTACTATTTCATTCTCCTTCTCTACAGCAATTTCATGTGTTTCCAATATTGCGACTTAGTATATAAACCTATGACTTACCAGCAAGTATTCTTTGTCTCGGGGACTACCTAGGCTGATCCCCAATAAATATTTGATCACTAGCTGTTACCCTGTCCGTGTAACTAGCTGTCAAAAATGACGGTACTTTTACATGTCAGTTCCAAAGAAATAAGTGTGTATTTATTTATTTAAAAAAATAAATATTATTTCCAAAAAAATTTTTAAACGAAAATTCTAAAATTTTTTTCGTAATATTTTTTTTAATTTTTTTTTTCGAATTACGAATTTTTTCCGATTTATTTATTCGAATTACGAATTTCGAATGATAACTGCATTTTAAAGTGGAATATTCAGCAATATCATTGTTTATGTTTTATATGACATTTTACCGAATTACTTAATATTTACACTAGAATATGTCTGAAAATTATTATTTCTAATTTTTTAATTCCCTTTATAGACCAGTTAAAATTTTTAACAATATTTTTATATGTATGTTATGAGAATACAATTACTGGATTTTGTCCACATATTTTTCATTGGCGTTTTCTGAGCATAAATTTTTTTTGGAATTTCACGGTTTCTGTATTGTTCGTTATATATCCTTTACAAGGTATCGAGTGAAGAAGATTTAATGAATGACTATCGTAGGAATAGTTTATTTCATTTACACTAAAATAATTTAAACAAAATACCCTTCTGGAGATTAAGTAGCTTAATAAAGGAAAACAATGTTTATAATGAAAAAGTTTCCATTTTTTATAGATTAATAATGTGAAAGAATTATTAAAATATCTCTACAAATGGAAAAGTTATGGGACTTTGAAATTAAACAATTTCATTTCATGCGGCAGTCCAGCGTGTGACGTCACTTGACCTTGACGAGGCGGCTCATGTTTTCTGGTGTTTGCTTAGTAGAGAATTGTACTGCGAGGATTTCGAATAGGTCAAATGACGTCACGAGGCGAGGCCACCGTAGTTCCGCGCTAAAATACGTTAACTTAAATAACCTATTTCTCAGTTGAAATCGGGGGATTTCCAATTTTTTTTCACTGTTTTCTTATTTTTGATCTATATTTAAAATCTTATAAGTTAAATATAGTATTATCAACATCATGAAACTCTTCTATTGCAATAAACAGTTAGTGATCAGATTCTACCATTTTGTCAAATCTCCCTGAGCATATTTCGGTTCTTGAGAAAATCTTTTTACGACACTTTCCCAAGGTAGTTGTCGAGGAGATGCCTAATTCGCTTCCTTGAAGCTATTAGAATTTCACTGTTGATACGCGACGTTCCAAGAAAAACCGTTCAAGACGACAGAGACGAAAATATTTTAGTATAGTAACTTATATTTAAAAATAATAACAACTCTGTTTTTCTCACTATTTGTTATTTAATAATTCCGCCTTATTCGGTGATTGTTGAAAACACCAAAACTCAAACGTATTTATTTATACCCGTGTAATTTTTTAAATAATAATTAATTAATTAGTCTGATATTTTGATTGAGCAAAATGTGGAGGAAGGGATTCATAAATAATTTTCATTTAAAACCTAAGAAGAGAAGCAGGAATTGCATCCTGATATTGATATCTGAAGTTATACTAGAATATTTGATGAATATTATATATGTGCCTACTAATATTATTTTAAAAGATGGTAGAAATCAGTTTGTTTCACACACTCTTAATTTTTTCATCCAAAGAGTTCAAATATTAAATAAAAGCGTATATTTCCGTCACAATGATAGAAATATTTACATTTAATAAATTTCTTAACGTTTCTCTATTTTTGAGATGGAGTAACAATCATCTAATAAAGATCTTGTCATTTTCAGAATACGGCCGGTATTCACGGAATATGCAACGTTTAAATGTTCTTACTATGAGAGCCGAATGAATTTTCCAGTGTTTTTTTTATTTTTCAACCATAAAAATGTAGTATTTAATATGTTACTGCACTTATTGTTTTAAAATGTTTTACGTTAATCTACAACGTAACAGTATAACTATAGAACAAAGTTATAAAGTACCTGTTATATTAATAAACTTGTTGAAATATATTTATATTTAAGCAAAAACGTTAACACCACTGATAATCACTTTTGCGAAAAATTCTATATAATGGTCAGATTTCTAATTAAATTACAAATTGTTAACCTACACACAACAGACTAGCTTATAACACAAATAATAAAATTGCTAAAATTCAAAAACGAAAATAGGTATGTTGGAAAAAAGCGGGATTTATGAAATAACTTGAGACAGTGATAAAAAATATATAGGGCAAGCCACGAGAAACTTAAATATACGAAGAAAGGAACATTGCCGTTACCTAACACATAACAATTTCTCAAAATTTTCCAATCAAATAATTAATACTTATTCTTTCAATAGTCACAAACACTCGGTTTCTCGTAGAGGATGGAAAATCAATAGTTTGGAAACCATTGAAATCCTCAAAAATTGGAATTCTTAAAACACACTAATAAATAATATCACATTTCAGTCCATTTCACCAATCCTAGAGTTTTTTGCGAAAAATTTTTGTATTTAAGTCAGTTATTATCTATACCTGATGATGATAGGAACTGCTCCTCTCGAAAGTATAGTAATTATTGAATAACTCATATAGTGTGTGTATTACAACGTTAAAATAAAACAGATTTTAAATTACCTGCTAATAATTTATATGTTCTAAAATAAAGCAATATAAATATGGTGAATTGAACTTCTTTCTAATATGATTGCATTCATATTCTATTATGTTCTCCTTTTCAAAGATATCTTAGTATGATTGCTTAGACCAAAATATCCCCCGTGGATACGGTCGGTGGCGTATGCACTTGCGGTGATCACGTATGCCGGAAGTGACGTAATCCCAACCGCAATGTTCGTGGTTCCAATATTTTCCGGATATCCGTACGGAATCGGAATATCTCGCACGCTGGAGGTAAATCAAAGATGACTGCAGATCTAGCTACGGTCTAGCTCCCTGGGGCGTATTTGCATTGGCTACGCGAGGGTCGTAAACGAGTATGAGAATTAGGTATATCCGTATATGTTAATACCGAAATATTAAACGCGGTCAAAGCAGAAAATCAAATGCAGATGAAATAGCAAAAAATATCCCCGAATGGCAAATAACGTTGATTAAATATTTGAATACATTTAGGGTTGCTAAAAAGATGTTGAAAATAAATAAAAAATTGTTTAATTTTAATTATATACAATAACCTTAATAATTTTTATCAAATACTTAATAAGATCATTTTACTTTTTTATGAATCGGATTTCAAAATGGAATACAAAAAAAATAATAAGCATGACTTTAAAATATAAACAAAATACAGTTTTTATTGCAAACATATTAGTGGTAAAGGGGGTAATATATACCACTATTGCGTTTCTATTTATGTTTTTCAAAGGTTTGTAGTAAATTAAAAAAAGTCTTGACATTGGAATAACAAGGTGAAATTATGATAAGGTCAAATTTGATTTATTTTTAATCAAACCAATAAAAATAGTTGACACATTTGTGATATTTTTAGAACAATATTCCTATATATTTTAGGAATAGGAATCCTATATATTAGTTATATTATGTGATATGCCAAAAATGAGAAATCGGTTTATTTTTTATTATGAAATGAAAAGTGATATTCACATAAAAATTTCACCACATAGGCGATTAACGAAAATGAATATTTAAAACGTTGAAGCTCAATATCCTTCCTGTCGTCTGACTCTAATATGGAGAATTTAAGAGAAAAATCTTAACAGCGAAAAATACAATATTACATAATATATGAATCATGCAACCACTGGATGGAAAAAACAAACAACAACAAAAAAACATGTTTCCTGTACCGATCTTCCGGTTTTTAATTACTATTAAGCCGTTTTTTCCTGATTATTATGCAAAATATTAATTTACTGGTAAAACATGGTAATACAATGAGCTCTTTTTAAAAATCTGGGTCATTTACGACATTTTTCATCGTTCTAGTGGCTCCGCGGTGTAGATAGTGAATGTTCGTGTAGATTTGTATTTAAGGCGACAGGTTTATGGCCGACAACGACATTATTTTGGAAACATGCCTAACGATAATCACGACATTGAAGGGAATTTATGAATTTACCCCAGCCAAAATGACATAATTATTCCTTGAGGCATTCAACTCGCGCAATAAATTTGGCCTGAAACAAAACGTCACTGGCTATATTGAATATACCCAGGCACATAACATTGTGTTTAAATAAACCATAATCGTAATGTTTACATTTTGATTGAAATATTTATGGGCAAATACAGCTTAATATTTTTTTTTATTTAATATTAAAACTACATTTAAATCATAATACATTTGTCTATTACAATCTACTTAGATAAATTTTATTTTATTGCTTTGCCTCTCCAAAAATGAGACTTGCTCATGTGCTTGGTGAGGGGCTTACACTTTATTAATTTATTTTGGATTTGGCTTATTTGTTCCTTAGCTATATGTCTTGTTATGCATTGTCAAATTGTATCGTTCTAAAGTGTTGGTTTATTTTTTTCTTTAATTGTTGTAAGTCATTGATTTTCTTAATATCTGTAGGTAGGTTATTGAAGTTTTTTATGCCCAAGTATATGTAGTTTTGTTGACACAGTTTGGTATTATATTTTGGGATTTTAAAATTATTTTTGAATCTTAATGATGTGTTTTTTTCAAATTAAGCAGTTATGTTTTCTTTAATTAGTTGTATAATTGACGTTTTTTTGTAAACATTCTCTAATTTTGGAACTTGGAATTTAGAGAAAAGTAATTGTGTAGAGAAGGTTTTTCTTTTTTTTAATATTACTTTTATAATTGATCTTTGGATTACTTTCATTGTGTTCATGATGTTATTATACGCCCCTCCCCATCCAATGATTCCACATTGGGGTAATGCATGGACAAATAATTACTATTTTCAAAGGAACTTTTTGATGTTTATAAATATTCACTGAATGCTCTGTAAAATATTTAATGTATATTATAGATATCTCACAGAGACGAAACTGTATTTCTTATGGGAAAGTAGGTATCGAAGTCATTTGGGTGTACATAGGACTTATGACCTATCTTATGGTTGGCTTATGTGATCACTTTACACAATGTAACATTCGCCATTTCCACCCATGATAGAATACACCATGCTTACTAATTTTTTGAAAGTTGTATATATGTTCAAATTGTGTGGCAAGCTTTCACATATGAGTTGTAACCGCCTTTCCATGCGGCCAGTACAAAGCCATTTTCATTCCCCTTAATCCCCACAGATGTCGCTAATGAGAAAATCTACAGTTGATTTTTACGGAATTTTGAGAGCAATATATTTTATTGTGTAATGAAATTCATCCGAAATACTTGCATTACACTAGGATCACCTACTTTCCCATAAGAAATACAGTTTCGTCTCTGTGAGATATCTATAATATACGTTAATTGAAATGTTCTTTTGAGTCCCTTGAATTTAGAACTATTGAGGTTCTATTATACTAAAACATTTACATAAATTTACACGCATAAGTAAGTAACTAGTGAAAATCTTACTATTTAAAGCAAATTTCACTTAAAATAATTATTTTTGTAATAAATTCTCGCTTTAACTTAAGTCCAATGATAAATCAGAGGTAATACTGGACATGACTCGATAAATGCCTCAAATGAAATGATCATATTAATTTTTTTATAAATATAAAAATGTCAAATGACAGGGTTTTTATGACCGCGAATACTTTAAAGCCATTAAAATAAGTAAAAGAATTTTTATTGGGTAACATGAGTCCATACCATAGCTGCATTTTGACATTTTCTATCACAGTTAGATGCGAATTGAATCCATAATAAATTTAACAATAAAAAACAACTATCAAACATAATAATTTCATTTTTTGTACATCTGTCCGTCCGTCTGTCTGTCTGTAACTTTGTGTACCTAATGTTTGTAATTTCGTTTGATTTTACCGCTAAAAAAACGAAATTAAACGGCAGGAGATTGAATTGAACCCGGGGCCAGCAACCCGAACCGGCCACTCTACGCGTGGTGCTACGGCTGCTCCTCCGTGGACCGCCAAAAAAAAGATACTATAAATATAAACTAGGGCTTAGTAAAGATGCGTTCCGTCATTTTTGACGGATTTCAGCTAATATATGAATATCATCACAGAGTGTTTAAATTTTCATCTAAGAGTGACATTTTTTTAACGATGCTGTTATGTTTGGTTTCATCTTGTAAGCACTTAAAGTTTAGTAGGTCTTGTAAATGGTAAAGTGGAAGGCATTACTCCACTCTGCTTATATGAAGTTTACGCATACTAAGTTCTTGTAAATTAGTTGAGTCGGCAATCGATAGTCTACTAATCAATATGGAAGCCCTCTACAAAGGAGGTCAGACCCTCAGAGAATATTGTCAAACTGGGAAGCTTAAGACCAAATGAACGCGGTATTAGTGCTAAGGGTGATCTTTGAACCTCGTTGGATAATTGCATTCACAATAATTTTAATAGTGTTACGAGTTTGTTAATATACTTGAGCGTAAGGTACCTGGACACAAAATTGACGTACTTTGTATACCAAACAACATTTAAAATCATAAAAAATCTTCTGGTTTGTGTCTTCTAGGGTATTATCCGTGTTTTCACGACCTTTTTGGTCAACAGGTACCATGAATCAACTGAATAGCGGAATCCAAATGTTTGTTGCTTGTTTTATAAAAACGTGAAGGTAAATTAATGCGAATGTTTTATAAGACTTTCTTAATTTACCTGTCAAATCTATCACGCATATGAGAATATAATTTTCGTTGAAAGGGGAAATAAAATATAAGAACAAGGACATAATTTTTAGCTCGTAAAATTCATAGGGTAAATAGAAAACCTGAAAATATTAAATCAATGTCGATGGAATTTTTTTTACAAAATTTAATGGCTTGTCACCCAGTAAGAGAATGTTATTGCAATGTCGATGGGATGTTATAAAAAAAAGTTTGAAAATATTTCGAAAGAAAAATTTATCGGCATATTCAACTACTTTGTGCGTTGTATTAGAAAATTCATGCTAATAAATTAACATATAGTTTTATTTTTCAATTGATTCAGCAACATTGTAGGTTGGCATTTAAAAAAAATATTGATTATTTTATTTGTATATATTTACTTCTTTTATTTGATTAATTACACCAACATGTTTCAGAAAAACCTTTCCATCGTTGTATAACTGTCAAAATATCAGAATGAAATGTCTTTTGTTTCTAAATTATTCGAATAATTATTTTTAAATATTATTACAGAAGTTCTTCTTTACTCGAGTAGTTAATTATATATAGTTCATTATTTACATTTTTGTCTATTATCTAATAAAATCTATAAATACATTTAAGATGTTGAAATATATTAAAGTACCTACTGCAAAAGTAAATTAAAAGATAATCGACATTTTCAATGTTATAAAAGTACTAATTTTTTGCATGTTTAATCACATGTATATTTAAAAATAAATAAATAAACTTTGCTAAATGTGATCCATAGCGCTATACATATTTATCGTTTATATTTGGTAAGTTTAGTTCGGTTGACCGAGTCACGCAAAGCCTTCCTGCTTAGGACCGATTAAGCTTTATAAATCACCCACCAGAGGAACAGGAGAAGCCGAGGCTTGATTTAGGTTCTGCTCCTCGAAGTCCTTGTTTAGTTAAGTCTCAAATTGAACGTATCATTGTGTTTGAGTAGTTGATTAAGATTAGTTAAGGGGTCGGGTGAATGTTCGAATTTCTTAAATACTCTGTGAATACTTTGAACGAATTATTCGTTTCGAAGTTAGAGAACTCTTAAACAAGCTTGTTGAAGGGTTCCCCTAACTACTTCGATGGCAGCCACCATAAAGCGGCATAAACCATCTGCAATTAAAAATATCGAAGTGTTGCAGATTAATACAAAATAAGTTGGTTTGATGGCCTTCAAATACAACCTCAATAAAGACATTTTAGATTCAATATAGAGTTGTTGATATCAAAATATATCTAACTATCATTTGAATGCCAATATATTCTTCTAACACATTCCCATATTTTATCATAACTATCAAAACGTGTATCAATCTGAAATGATTTCTTATTAAAAAATCAGATTGTGTTTCAAAACAAATCTATATCCATATTCGTTAGACCGAAATATGAATGTTTACATTGTTTAATTTTTTTTTATATTTATATTCTAAAATTACTAAGAAAATTTCACTACACATGTCTGATGATTAAATAAATAAATTTATTTTGTCAACCTTAATCCAAATATGTACTTGTATTTCAAATGTAACTTAAATCCATGGTCTTGTTTCAAAATGTACGTTCATTTTACAAGTAAAAACAACTAACGAAATATTAATGTTTCATGTACTTCGTGTTATTTGAATGTTTTACGTTTAATTAATTTTTCCATACTTTAAAATTTCTATTATTCCTGTTATAAATATGGCGTTATAGTCCTTCTTTTATAGCACAAATGTTAAGTTTTGTTTGAAGATTGTAATTATATTGATGCGGCACTTATTCCGCGTTGGCATATCTGTTTAAAAAAATTAATATGTTAATAATATTAATTTATTATAGAGCGAAGAATAAACAAAATAGGAAAAAATGTATACATAGCAGAGCGATATATGGTAAATGGAATTAAAAATGGGTCGCCAAGATCGTTTGGGAATGTTGAACGAATAAATAAGGAAAAAATGGTAAGAAAGATACATGACGCAGTGTTGATGGTGCCAGAAAGTGAGGGCGTCTGCAAAAGTCTTGGTCCTTGAAAATGGTAATGTAAGGAATCTCAACAATCAGCGAGATTGCATGCAAAGATGTATGAATGTGGATGCGGCAAGATTTGTGTGCCAGGGCAGACGAGTGTTGCGCTCCATCCTCCCTGCCTACCCTCGCTGATAAATGGCGTGAAGGTAAGTAAGTGAATTTTTGCAAACCTTTAGCAAAGAAAGGCTGTAAAATTCCATATTTTCGTATTTTTGAAATAAATATCTCTAAATTTTTCACAATAAACCTACAAATAATCTTCAATTCTTCATTGTTGACAAGAAACAAACCTAAAAGATATTTTTTTATCATAAGTGCGCCCAGATAGTTACAAGGAATAACAAATGCTGTATCTATTTATGACTGTCATCCCTTTCTTCTGTACCGGAATAAAATTTGAATAAATCCTGTCCATTTCTGACATTTTAGGTGCGGCCTAGTGACAATACAAGTTGATATATTATAACGGCGTTTTCGTATCGTAAAATAAAACAAGATTGTTTTTTAAAATCAAACGAATTCGTTCACCTGATATTGTATTACCGATGAAAATATATGTATCAATTTGTACGGAATTACTCTGTGTTGAAACTAAACACTGAAGTTTAGATAGTAACCACTTTGTTAGCCAAGAAATTTCTTTGTCAATAACGTATGTTTGTTTATTTCAATCGTATTTTTAGTACGTCCAATATAGATAAGAGTATTTTTGTGTAGGATTGTGGTGGGCGTTTTAAAGTTTATCTTTCAAGAATAAAAATAAAACTTAAATCTCAATTACGTTTATAAATTTAATTAAAAAAAAATATATGAATGGGAATTTAATAATACCAACTTATATAACTTTGTGTATTCGCCAGAGGGTTTTAAGAAAGATTCAATTACATATTTCAAGATTCCAGATTTCGTTGGAAAAACAAACTTTTTTCTCTCTCAAGTTTCACAGAATTCAATTAATACGCTAAAGGTCCAGAGATTATATTATGAAAAACAGACCGATTCTTAGCAGTTATCGAAATAATATTTTCATATAATAAGATATTGAAGATGCCGGTTCTTTATTAAAAGTAAATATATTAATTAACTCTCGATTATTTGTAATAAAATGTTACACGAATAAGCCGACAAAAACAATATTTATTAAGTAATGGAAACACGAAATCAATACTTTTCATTTAACTAAGTCCGACATAAAATGTAAATGTTACGTGAACTCAAGTAATTCAACGGTCGCGTGTTGTCGTCACATTAACAGGTAACTAATTCATAAAGTCTCACCTAACTCGTATATAACTCAAAGGTGTAATCTTTATGCAAAACAACTTTGAAACATCTGTATTATTTGTCAGCATCGAATCGCGAATGATAATTCTCAAAGAAAAAAAAAATTATGAGGAATCACCAGGTACAGAAGAAAAATATAAACCTTTAAAAAGAGTACTAGACAAAACGCGATGTTTTTGAAATAACACTGACATTTGTCGCCTTATATTGATGTTTATTTCATTTCTAAGGAGTTACCACTGACTTGTTATTGACATGACGTATTAGAATGATATTTCAGGATCACACGCCGGAAAATGATTAAAGAAAAAATGTAGCATAAAAAAAACATGATATTGAAAACAAGTAAAATACCGATATATCTTCAGTAAAATAAAACACTGTGTGAGAGAATTCATAAGGTTGATTTAATATGTCACTGATTAATGCTTTATACTCGGTCGCCCGTTTTAGGTATTCATCGGATCTTCTCTTTACAGTTGCAATATTTTAAATGTCACACATGCTTACATTAAGAATGTTCTTAGGTTTTCATGGCCACTCAGAATCTTCAGATCTGTGTCTTCTGGGGTATTATGCAGAGTTATTACGACCTTTCTGGCCTACGTTTCGGATCCCATTGCAGGGTCCATCATCAGGGCTGATGTGTTACTGTGAGTATTGGTGTTATGGTAAAGTATTGGCTAGAAATAGCGTGTTAAAAGCTTGGTGTTTCTGTGTTTATGTGTTACGTGGCAATACCGTGTCGGAGTCATGTGTTATCTTGTTATCTTGTGTTGTGTGTATGTTTCATAAATTGTATCTTTTTATTTCATCTATCTCTGCGGGAACTGCGACGAGATGGTATTTTTAATTTGAGACCATCATCTCTATTAATATTTATCGGATGCTTGTAGATTTCGAGTGCTTCCTTGATAAGGCGCGTATGGTGACTGTTAGGCTTTCCAATTACAAACGAATTAAAAAAGTCACGGTATGATGATGATGATGATAAATTGTGTTATATTTGAAATTTTATAAATTTTAATGTTGTTAATTTAGAGCATCCTTATTTTTTAGATCCACTAATGGATACAACGGATGAACTTAGCTCCTTTATCAAAGACCTTGAACTATTTAAAGAGGCAGCAAATATCTCTTTGATAACAATAAAAAGTAATAATGTAAATTACTAAAAAATTTAACAAATTAAATTCACCACGTATAATTAAATAATTCAATAATTTACTAACTTCTTCAATATATTGCCTTTTTATATAACTTATATAAATTTAATTATATTACAAGAAAAAAAAACACTGACCACCTCGACTGCTCTAGTAAGGAAAAAAGAAAATAGAAAACATGAAAAAGTAATAACAAAATATTAATGTATTACATAAATATTGTAACTATAGTTTCTCACATGTATACATATCAACACTATAATAAGGTATTTAAACTTTATTTTATCTCTTTTTATGTTAGTAAGGGCGCGAGTGATGAGTAGGCTTTGTATCCATTCTAAAGTCTTTTTTTTTAGTTTTTGGACTTCTTAGAAGCTCTTCTAGAAAGCGTAAATTAGAGTGCTCCATTACATCACGTAATTTATGAAAATTGCCGTCACATATTTGGGAGAAATTGATAAAAAACATTTTATTTGTATTGCGATCTTAGATTTGTTTTTTTAAAAATTTATTTCGTGTAAATTTATACATATAAATGAAGATAGTTTCTTCACCAGATAAGGTCTGTTCTGAAGCAACCACATGTACAGTTTTTTTAAAGTTTAAACATGAGAAAGACTACATATTAGAAACAAAATTTAAATATTGCATATAATTGCAATATAAATTTGAATACCTATTAGAAATATACTTTGAAACATTATACATAAGGAATAAAAGTCTCCGCATATTGAATATTCATGCTCCAATGTTAGAAAACCGATGCATACATTCGAAACTCCACGCAGCTTCATTAATCTCAGTCTTCCAAAAATGGTTTACTACATTTAATATACTATATTTGTTGCAAGCAGCGTCCAACTTTAAGTCACTTGAATTAAAAAGTAATAATTGGGAACCGGAGAATACAGCACCTTACTATTTTTTCATAAAAATTAAAATTAAAAAGTTGTCATTGAGTTCAATTATACCAAATCATTTATGGAATATAAAACCAAAGACAGCAATATCAAAAAAAATGCAGTCATTGAGGATTACTAATGTATAATGTCCTGAATTAGAGATTTTATTGAAAACATAGCCTGTAAACTTATAGGAAACATGATTTTGTAAGGGATGAATACATCAAATATATAACTCAGTACATGTTAAATTAGTAATCTTCGTTGACTGCATTCGCAATATTTTTCTTTGGATATTGCTGCCATTGCTTTTATACCCCATGTTTGTACCCCTATGTTTACTGTAAATTATTTAAGTAATTAATGTTTAAGTAAAAAATTTATTGAAGATTGTTCGTCTATTCATATCGGCATGCCACTTTAGTCTGGACGGATTTTATTGAGTTTTTATTGGCAGTAATTCAGCGGTAGCGCCACAGGCCGAGACGCCTCTCAACCGATCGGCAGAATCGTAAATCCTCCGGTAACGAGCTATCATGCCGGTTCAAATCGCGGAGTAAATCATGGCGACTTGAATATTAGCGGGCCAGTTAGGTCTACAGAGTGAATATTAACATGCGTGTGATGTTAATTTATTAAAAATAAAAGTAACCCATCAAAACCAAGTTTTTACAATACATACTCCCTTTCTCATTTTCGAGTTTCGTGTCTACCATATGCGTCGTAGTCTCCATACAACTTACTGAATTGTACGAAAAAACCATTAAAAATTTCTAAAAATCCAAAATTATACTATAATTATTATTTTTTTTTATCGAAAATTTGATAGATCTTCTTGATCGTTGCCACGAATCTGCCTGCAAAGTTTCAGCTCGATTTGATAACGGGAAAAGGGTTAAAAAATCGATCCAAGGTTTTTTCGTCAAGCAAACAGACGCTACGAGTTAAGAAAAAGGGAGTAATTTTAAATTAAAAAATTAAATTAACAGTATGCAGATGACATGACGTTTAATCAAACTGAAGACGCGATCAAATGAAAATAGCTAACTTATTCACAAGTGTAATCATAGATAGACTACGGAGCTTTCAAACCAACAAGAGTAGCATACAACTAATTATTTTAGTTAGCTTCAACAGGTAATCCACTGAATGCGAATATTGAAATATTTCAGATATACAAATGGGCCAGCGAAGATAATATTGGCACATTAAATACATCGGTGATATTTGGAAATTCAAGACAATAATTCTCTGCAAGATGAAAAAGTAAACAACAATGCTATAATGCAGAAAAATCATCAGGGAAGCCACAGAAATGATACGAAATCCATGATTACTATAAAGAAAATTTTAAAAAATAAAAGCAATTTCATATCGATGTCACGGTGAAAAATCACTCTCATTAATTTATTATTTCAACGACAAAAGGTTGACGGACATTTAGTCCAACAGCAAAAATCCCACGATAAAAGACCCACACGACAAAGATCCACGCGAGATCCAACAACATGTTGAAAATATTTATTTCTTATAAAAGACTTTGAATAAATTAATGAATTAATAATGGTGACATAATTATTGAATATACTCTTTCGCATGTTCTTATTCTCGGTTCCATTCCTGTTGAGATTACAATACAGATATGTGATTTTCTCAAGCCTGTTTTTGTGAGTTGTTTCTCTTCGGGAATTGGGCATCATGAGCAGAGTTAAAAATTAAAATAAAATAAATTTACTTCGGGTACATAAATTATAATATTTATTCATTGTTTCAAATGCCAACCTCAAACTATCGATAGTTTATAAAAATGTACGTTCCGCATTAATCCAAATATCATCATTGTTTGTATTTGATTATACATCCCTTTTCCGTTCCTGCGCGTTTCCACTGAATTAAACTAGTGCTATTTTTCTTTTAGAAATGTGGTATTTTTAGTAGAGAGGGATATTATTTTAAGCATTCGGAATATTTAATTAGAATGAATATTTTATGAGTATGAATATTTTACTAAAATTTGTAGTGAATATTTGTTTTACAGAATTTCATGGAAATTTCAATGAAAAATTGATTTCACGACGTATGACAAAAACTAGAGATGGAAAGATAATTATGGCATATGGTGATATAAATAATACCCGCTCGATGTGTTGGGACTAAGGATTAATTTTTGCTGGGACTAGAAATAGCTAAAAGAAAAATTTATCCGATAAAATATTATCATGTTTTTAACATATTTTTTTAAATTAAAACAAAATGTTTCTATATTATAAGCGTTGCTCGAGAAAACATGAGTCATAGTGATTAGATAATATGGATGACACTCATGATTTTTATGATTCATTATAATAAATAGTATCGAATACTGTTGCTTGTCACATGTTTTGATTTCATTGGCCTTGTAAGCACTGCGCTAAACTGCCAGAAAAATTGTCAATTAACCTAATTGTAAATATTTTTTTCAATTGATTCAGCAACATTGTACAAATAATACAATCAATATTTTTTCATTGTAAATTATTATATTTAATTTGATTTATTTTTTTAATTTTTCCATCACACGAAATAAACTGTATTAAATATTTTTGAATTAAAAAATGTTAGTTATATTAACTATTATGCTAGTGAGTTCATGTTAGGTTTTTTTCTATTCTATCTTCACATTACATAATAATACGTCTTAATAGTCAGTCTTAACTTTATATTAGAATCATTAATGACCTATTGATGAGTTGTTTTATTGAAATAAAGAAAAAATAAAAGTTATTTTACGAAAAATAGTCATGGTTGTGTCATGATTGGATAAAAACTCTATACAGTTTTGATTAAGCTACATTCATTTAAAAAAAATAGTTTTTATTTAGTTCTAAACATTAGTTCGTAGATCATTAATCAAACAATCAACAATGATGTGCGCTACTACGTTATATGAAGGTAGTGAAATGTTACAGTAAAAAGTGTAACTTGGCCATCACTCATACATCATAATACCATTGTTTATTTTTTGGTTTTTCGGATTTAAATTCCGTTCTGAATTTAAATTCCATTAAATAATTACCACCCCTTTAGTGTCAAGAGCTGTAATTAAGAAACAGACAGCCTGCAAATTGCATTTACAACTGGTTTAGTGATTAATGTCGTGTTGACGCGACAACTCTAGCGTGAGTTATATTACCAAAACTGGACTAAGAAGAAAAAAGCATTAATACTAGGATTGTAAACGAATGGAATCTGTTATTCAAAATCCATTAAATAATTAACTGGAGTGAAATAATTGTCGCCCAAAAATTGTAAACAATATTTTTACAGTGACACGTAAAATGAGGTTTTCGTATCACTGTTAAAAGTAAATCTTCTGGTTATAGATAAATTTGTAAAATAAAAAAAGTAATAAAATCACATAGAAGAAGCAATTAATTAAAACCTACATATAGAGCATAGCACTTTACGGGAGTAAAACCTGGATGATTTATCAAAGAGAGAGATAAATTGGTCGGGAGTATTCGAAATGTGGTAATTACTGGATAAAGAAGGAAAACATAAACTGGACTGAGAGAATTATAAATGAGGATGTTCTGAAGAGAGTACAAAAATGTGGTAAATACTACATAGGTACTAACAAATCTCGAAAAAAAACGAAAGTTGAAGAAAATATGGATAGGATACATTCGTAAACCGGAATTGACCGATAAAGACAAACAAATAATGAGCTAGACGAATAATTTATGTAATATTAATCATTTTATATAATACTAGCGGACCCGACCCGCCAAACGCTGTCATATCTGAACATTGGCTGAACGGTGTAGCCCCTCTGATATATTTTCTATGCAAATTTGTACCGTTTGACCGATTTGACCCAAATTTTATACTTATTTTATAGAACCTAGCAGATAACATAGGCAATATTTCCCCCTCTCTCTGAACCCCACCTCCTCCTACGAATATATTTTCTATACAAATATATACCGTTTGACTGATCTGACCCAAAATTTGTATGCTTATTCTTTGGGACCTAGCAGGTTACAAAAGTGACATTTTCCCCCTCCTCATTTAACCCTCCCTCTCCATCTGATATATTTTCTGTATAAATGTACACCGTTTGACCGATCTGACCCAAATTTTACACACGCATTCTTTGGGACCCGGTCGGTAATATAAGCGACATTCCATCTATCCCAGCCTAGAGTAAATGGAAGGATTGTTTTTATTAGAGGCTTTGCAAAACATTGGAACCTTTTGTTCTCCCCCATAAACTTATTTTTAACTAAATGGATCACCCGTAAAACGCCGGGTACGAACAGCTAGTTATTAATATGTATGATAAAGATTTAAATCGGAATTTGAAATATGTGTTAAACGGATAAGGTTTTTTTGTTTTGTTCTTCAATCATTGCATCACTGGATGTTTAATATGTGGAAGATTTAAACCAACGATTTATATTGTGCAGGAGAATGAAAGGGAGGCTGCTGAGATAAATTGGCAATCATCGGTCAATTCCATGACTCTCACCTGGCCGTAGAGGAGAGGGATTACCACTCGAGATTTTTCATCCAATTATAACCACTTTTCGAAATTTCAAAAGAATATTATTTATCCGCACACTCGATCACCATTTATTATCACACATTGTTTTGGGAATTTCTTGGATTGACAGCAAATTTTTGTTTCTGGTCTGAGTGGCATGTTCTCTTTAACGTTCTCTTTATATTATAGTTCTGTGACAAAGAGAGCCAATTCCAGTGTCAAGATCAAACTGACTGTTTTTAAAGCTGTAAATAGGCCCACTTTAATATCGGGGGTTTAAGATTACAAAGGCCAAACTATAAAAGTGGGAGTCTTGAACCAGGCTTCGATAATGCCATTATCATATTTTAAATAAACAAAAAATATGGCTGGACATTTTCACAAGCATTTCTAGGCATCACACTCTTTATTTTCTTTTTATTCAAAACACTGTTTGAATAAAAAGAAAATAAAGAATGTTGCACTTGTAAATACTTTCCTGTGATTCTAAGCCTCAGATGTAAGGTCACCAAATATGAATTCTAACCGAGAGAGATAGATTAAGAATCTAGGCTGCCAAAACAAGTTATATTTGGGAAGGAGTAGGAGTAAAATATTGAATTTATACTGATCATTAAATTATGTGATAATGATTTTAATAATAATTTTATATTTTAATATTAAAATTTCGAGAGTAACAGAATTTTTGATCGTCAGGTGTAGTATTAAACTGGCTACTTTGAAATATTTTTAAATCAATTAGGTGGAAATACAAAAATTTTTAAATCAATTAGGTGGAAATACAAAAAAATTATTTGTGGTACTGACAAAATGAACTGAACTCACTTTTGTAATGGTGATTGTAACGTACATTTCTCTACGTATTGTATTACTTTTCGTGCAAAAATATCTATAAGATTCTATGATGTTGCTGGAGTATAAAGATTCCTCATTTTTGTTTGACAATAATGCTCGTTTGCATGTCTGTAATACAAATATTTCTCCAAACTTAAGACAATTTTTAATAATTTTATACAGAAAATTCTGTAGACACGTATATAAATGCAAATTGAATCATTATTTCTTTAAAATCTCGCGATTTTATTTCGCTCCTTCGCATATAGTCAACGCACATGTAACAACGCAATGTACAAAAATGTCTTAAAGTTGTCTAAAACTGTGTTAGATACAACATAAACTGTTATTTTTTTTTGTTTTATTAGATTCGGAAATCTTGCGAGTCATTTACAGTGGCCACAAATGGCTTTAAAACGTCCGCGCAACAAGCAGTGGCTTTCTGCTAGCTGAAAAAAAGAGAGGAAAAGGTCTGAGAAAAAAGAATCTGTCTACCCGAAGCCCTACTATGAGAAAATGTGAGTAATGATCAAATAATGTTATTCTTACAGCGAAAAAGTAATTTGAGATACTTCTAGATTAGAGCTACTAGAAGGAAACAGTGATTTGCACAAATTATGTGAATTTTATAATACTAAGAAAGTGTTGTTACGTGACGTGGCTAGGGAGGCAAATGAAACACTTAAACATAATTAAGGTTTTTATTAACTTCACAAAAAGTCACTGGACACGAACTAAATAAGAGCACTGTTTTTAAATTCAGTCACTAAATATTTCTGGCATAATTCGCACACTTATTACTAAATTTCATAATCCGTCCTAGAATCTTCGCTGCGCTTTATCACTTCTGAATAACTTCTCATATACTGATGCTAGTTACTTAAATCGCTCAGGTCCGCAGTAGAAAACTTCTCGCTCGTCGGTAGGTACTTGGGCTGAATATTTGCCACTCGATTAAACATGCGTTGTTTTTATCGCTGGTAATGTCACAAACGTCAGACGTCAAACAAAAACTGTTGCGTAGTAGCCGGTCGATCCTTTGTATAGGTAATATCGCTTTCTTGATGCTTGCGATAGTGTCCCAGTCGATACCAGATTTCAATAGTGCGTAATTTCTATTAATACATTCAACTTATTAGAGTATACAAAATGTGTTTCATTGTGTCGACGATTGTATATCTGTATGTGAGTGTAAATAAAAAAATTAATACTATCAAAATATTGGTCTGATCCCACTACGTAAATTGAAACAAATTATTATGATACAGAGTTACACCTTAACCTGATTTCTCTTCTCTACCCATTGTGTATGTGATACAATATAAATGGCTACTCATGTGATGATCCTTCACTAGCAAAGAATGGAGGAATTCCGTAGAGCAATGTAAGCCTTGAGACGATTTCGAATCATTTAAAGCAATGTGGAGTGGGTGGAGTGTGTTCCCTTATAGGTGGTCCAAACAATTTATTACTTCTTACAATATTTGTAGCGACGGAATACATCGCTAGTTCACACAATAATCACTCTCGTTTCAAAGTAAAAATAAAGAACGTAAAGAAAATTCATTGAAACAATCGTTAGTTAACCACCATTTACATTTATATGTATAATTTTATTACGTGTACGTGTATTTTTATAAATATTTATTAAAGGTATGTAGAACCTCTAAAAATAAAGGTACTTATACGTTATCGTTTATCTATTTTATCGAAAATATACGGGTTTTCAAGTGTCAAATATTTTACACAATCGATAACGGTGTTGTCCAGCATTTAGATATACATCAAATTATTACATTATACAGTTTTACATTGTATCATTGCTTTATACAGATCCTAAATAATGAAAAAAAATGTTCTAGGCGGGGAGGATGAGATGTCCGGGAGGGGAGAAGTGGAACAGTAGAGTGAGTGACTTATTTTCCTTGGAGTCCTAATGTCTTCTTCTTCTTCAGCCTTCATCTCTCTACTGCTGGATATAGGCCTCTTCTATACTCTTCCATCCTTCCTTGTTGTTTGTTCGAGTTCATTTCGCTCGGAAGGATTTGGCATTAAAACACTACGTTTTCCAGTTGCGAATTGGTGAGTTTTGAAATCAGTCGCCCTTAACATAGAGAACAGACGCTGTTTGTAGCCGTCCATTATGGGTCAGACGCTACTGCCTTTTGGTCTGCGAGAGGTATTTTATTTCCCTCCTATCCCCCATATCCGACGAGCTTTCCCCTATTCGCTACCTAGGGGCGCATCTGCTAGCGTTTACAGGCTCCTTCGAAAAGTTCTAATGTACAAGTAGGATAAAATAATACCATTGAATTTATTGCAGATTTATATTTTGGTGAGGGCGTAAGTTGACTGGAGGAGGATGTCTATAATTTACAAAACGTCCGAAAAAGTAACTAAACAAATTTTTACTTAGATATGGTCTTTTATAGATCGATATTCATCTACTCTATCTACATCTGATTAGTATAATGTGGGTTTTAAATATAAAACATGGCAAATGGTTTATGACACTTAGCACGTATTTGAGCGCAACGTTTGCAATCCACGGTTGGTAACTCCACATATGTTGAAAAATTTTATAATCTTAGAAATATTGAATATACAATTTTATTATTTTTAATTTTATTTTGAGTTGAGCTTGTCCAAGATCTAATATTTCATTATTTTCAGGATGGTGCGCTTCAGTTTTTTTTTTATCTTCGAATGTGTTTTATTGTAGACAAAGCGAAAATTCAAATTACAGCATAATACAAGTTAATCCACAGAAGGGATAGAGTGCCATACCGCTCTGCAATTAAAACTCTAGTTATACTCTCATTTATATTAATTCTCATGCACACTCATCCTGAGGTTTTTAATAGGACAACCATTCAATATCGGGTTTACAAGTCTTTCGAGGGCGTCCTCCGTTTTTGGTGCAATCAACACTCAAATCCTATATCTTTTTAAAAGTCTTTTCCACATTCATTTAGTCTACATCCGTTCTTTTTCATTCAACATTCCTCTGTACATAGGATTAACATATGAAATGTAGGTATATCATTTTATTTATTTATTAAATCAAATCTTCACAACAGCTGAGAAGCAATTTATTGTGAGTGCTTAAACGTAACAAGCACCGCGCAGTAATTTCTATTAGCGCCAAATGCAAACACAGTAGCCCCTCGATATTCACGGTTTCAACATATGCGGTTTCGCGTATCTTCGTTGTACCATTCTATAAAAAAGTTACGTTTAATGCATCATGAAAGGTATGTTAATAATATGGGCGTGGCTGAAATCGTAGTGGTCAAGCGTAATACGGTTCTTTATTGATCACAATAATGGTCAAATAACAACCATTATCGACTGCTTAGTGACAGTTCGGTATACCGATCAACTCCAGAAACTTAAAAAGATTTTTGGATTGAGGAACTTTATTTTCAAATTTTATGGAATTTATTTTAAGAATTAAATATGGGTACACGTCTACAATTTATAAATCCATTTACAAGGCATAATTTTTTTTTAACAAATTAACACAAAAAAATTTAAATAGTATTAAAAAATTTTGATGTTTTGTAGATACGCCGAATTGAATTGAGCAGTTGACAAAATTCTGACATTAAAGATCATAATGTTGTTAGACTAAGATACAATATTAAATAGTTCAAGGATAAGGATAATTCTTAATCTTCTCCCTTCAACATTATTATAAAATATGGTAAAAATTTATCTTAGACATAAATGAAAATTAGAAAAATCATTAATACCGTAGAGGGAAATCATATTTAAACTTGATGAAAAAAAACAGACATTGATCATAGGTTACTTTTTGGGTAAAATTAATTCTTTTTACATCGATACCTCACGTGTTTATTAATATTTAATCCACCATTACAACTATTTGTCATAAGAGTTTACTAATTTTGAATCGGTTGAATAGTTCAAATATCTGGAAATGAATATGGTAAGGAATAATGGTATCCAACAAGAGATACCCAAATCAGGAAAAAATCCGAAACGCTAAATATTTTGATAAATTGTTGTATTCTAGATTGTTACCGAATTTAAATATTAAGCTATGTACCAATTCGTATGGTGCTATTGTGATGGTCGACATAGAGATAGATTTAATAAATTTAGAAAATCTTAAAATAATATTATTAAAAAAAAAGCCAAGTATGGACATCAAAAATATATTTCTTCTATTTTGAATCGTTTAAAAGTAAAAGCCTGATATATTTATCCTCAAGATTCTATGTATTACAAGAGGCTAACAAAATATTGAATATTCAGCTATACAAGTAATATTTCTTAGATCTTTATTATACCATAGATATAAATCTGTGTTAAATTAATATTGTTTGCCAATCCTAATAGACTCGACCTTGTGAGTAGGAGCGAACGAGCCTTTATTATTTATGAATAGGAACAGCAAGTCTCGCGTGTAGCGAGTGCTTTACCATTATTTTAACGAAACGAACCAATCACAGGGCGCTTTGCCTTCGACGGGTTGAGCCGGAGGCGACCGTCCTGATGACTAAATCCGGCCAATGGCGAGCGCCGGCGGTGAGGTCATCGCGCATAGGATGAGTCACTGCACTAGCGTGGATTTCGGAGGTATGGTGAAATCGTTACTATAAAAGGAGCGAACACGATATACTCAGCCCCTTCAGTTCGAGACCAGACCTGCCAGCGGAAGCGCTGCCCGAGAAACTACTGCCAGAGACTTCATTTGGAGAACAGCATTTGCGGACGGAGTTACTGCCCGGACGTATGGAGGAATCTACCACACTGTGTAACAGCTAAGGAACACATTTATATTATCTATTACGGTTAATTATTTTCACTATCGAAATGTATTTATTTTGGGAATATTTG
>JADDOH010005954.1:0-54427 GCA_016648135.1 Agrypnia vestita
CACATATTATGAATAACTTATTTTACTTTCGTTTATTTACGTTTTAGAGCTTTCTGATTGATTGAATTCATTAATTTCAAATCTGTCAAACTTAAAATGTCAAAATTAACTGCATTACAATTTTATAAAATAACTGTCAAGATACAGAAATAGCAATATTACAATTTTCAGAACACGGCTGTTTGTTTCTGAAAATGAAAATAAGGTTTAACAATAAAAGATGGTACATTTAATTAAAAATGTATTATCCACTAATTGGCAAAGAAAACTGACAATTATTTTTAAATTCGTCAATATTGTTACAGCATATTTTTTTAAATTTTACACACTACCTCTCTGTAAAAGAAAAATCTCATGTTTAGAGAAGGAATATGTTTACATAATGAACATAATTTCAGATTAAAATAGATGATTTTGTTTTAAAAATAATGTTCATATTTAAAATTCATTCAATTCAAAAACATAGAATTAATATTTTTTAAAATACCAAAACTCGCAAAGAAAATAAAAATTCAATATTATATATTTTGTAATTATTAATATTTTAGAAAATAAAATGTAACATTGATCAGTAAATAATTTACACCACAAGCTACCATTTTAATAGATAAAGGAAATCAATGATTTGTGATGATTATACAAAATAAGATTACACTTCGTATTCATGTGGTAGTCAATTTTCATTGCCTGTTAATATTATTACTAATATTATTTAAGTGATGTGATAAAAAATGTAACATTCAAATAATATATTTTTTAGATTCAGAATGATTGTTTTAAGTACAAATATACATTGGAAAAATTCAACAAATATTGATTTAAAAAAAACATTGCAATAAATTCCTACCCAATTCGATGTAAAATATTTGGGAGCAATTATAAATCATAAACTAAACTTTACATTGAACACAAAATATGTAACAAAAAATAGCAAAATGAATTTCACCCTTGGAAAGAATCAGAAGAGATCAAAACAGAATTGAGCAAAAATATATTATATAACGCAATAATTGTCCCCCACATCAACTACTGCGACAGTATACTATTTCTGGGTTGAAGAAGAATTGAAAAAATAACAATACTCGAAAAGAAAGCATAAAGAATTATACTAAAAATAAATCAATACACAAGAATTAAAGTGGTGCTAGAAAATTTACCAATAATAGACAAATAATTAAATTTAATTCTATTTCTACTTATGTATAAAATTAATAATGGATACAACATCTTTGAAGTATTAAGAAAAAACAAACACAAACATGACAAACATGAAACAAGAGAAGATGAAAAGATTACATTAAAAAAAAATCACAAATTTTAATCATGCACAGTGCTATATATAAAACTACTACTACAACGAAACTATACATAAAACTACCAGGGACATTAGAGATGTAAATAATATAACAACTTTAAGAGGAAACTAAAAAAATATGTGATACTTTAGTTAGAATAAAATTTTAAATAATTATATGTAATGCTGTATATATAAAGAAATATAAAATTATTATATTTCCTATTTAAAGAATAAATTTTTAAAATAATAAAAAAAGGTTAGGAATATCATCTAAATGATCAAAAGTGTGAAGATATGATAAACAGAGTACATTCTAATGGGTTGACAGTATTTTCAACGATTCTTACATACATATACATTACACATACATAATAATTATTCTGGATACACAACAAAAAAAGTATTCTTTTCAATTGTCATTTTACACTTCAATGTTCAGAATAATTATTTTCAATTAAATAAGCGTATACAAGAACAGATATCAATAAGACATCATTTACAATGCATTGCAAATAATATAACCGGTCAGTAAGATCAAGCGGTTTGAAACTAAAAAAGTAGAACAAATGATTTAATATTTTTTATGCTTATAGCGTTAAAAACCACACATATTTTTTTTAAACGTCTAATGATTTCGATACTGTATTATATCTTCATCAGGACGATCGGACAATAACTTCCATAAGTTTAATTTGTAAGGAAAAAAGGCAAACAGTGTTAATGATCGCAAAATTATACGGCTTTCTCAAAATTCACAAAGGAAACAGCCCCATCAGATCAGCAGTATCCCAATGTAATGCAATTCCCCAACATTCAAAATAACTTCAATCATTACAAAAATATTAAATAACTCCAACGTATTTAAACCAAAGTATACAATTAAAATTTCATGTAGTCAATACCTTAAAAGATATTGAATGAAAAGTTAGTATCATTTGATATTGCAAGATCATTCATTAATGTTCCCATTCAGGAAAGCAAAACACTAATTTTAGATATACTAAAAACACCAGATTTGTCGGAAGGTCTAAATGATTTATCTCTTTTATAAAACCTTGTCTCAATCAAAATATAATAAAATAGTTATATTATGCTGTACCCATTGATAAACCTTATAAGCAAATATAAGGTTTATCGATGGGTGCATGTGAGGCTATCCAAATCCTTGCAATATTCAAAAAATTCTAAAACAAATAATTGAAAATCAATTTGATAAAGAAATTTATAACATCTAACGCCGATATCTCAAAACTGCATTTTTCACTTAATACACTAAAGTACTCATGGTTCGATATTATTATGCACATTATTTTTACATTTCTAATAATATTTTACAAAGTCCACTGTCTGTGAAGCCTCTTTGTCGATGCTTACATCTGCATGGATTTTTAAGAATGCTGCTACAGACCGGTTAGGCAGCAACGCTTTCTTTCTTCTTCTTCTTGATTTTAACCTTAAAAATAATACAATCTGTTAAATTTGACAACGCTGGAAAATGACAGATGAGTGTGTCCATTTTTAACTAAATTTTATTAACAATTAAATTAAATTAATGGGTATTAACAATTAAATTAAATTAACAAGTGTGGGAGAGTGTGTCCATCTTTAATTAAATTTTATTAACATAAACATACTTTAACTAAATTATTTATTTTGTAAATTTATTTATGAAATTACTTTTTAGTTTACTAGTTTAATATTTTAGTACTGTTATTTAAATTTATTTTATTCATGTTGTAAACATTTATTAATGTATGTATTGTGTATTAAAAAAAATACAACACAAGCAATCATTGTTTAAAAAATATTTAGTTATAGATTATAGTTGTATATTCTTACCCTCATCTCCTTTGCTGGAGCTGGGTTCTGAGGATTCCATTGAGATATTCATCCGTCACACCAATATTCATCTCCTTGGACTTGAATCTGTAGACATAATAATTTTACTTATCATTTACACATGTCAGTGGGAAGTTCTGTTCTTTCTAAAACCAGCAGTGAAATAATAATAACTCTTAATTAATAATTGTATGCATGTTATACAAAGATAATGATGTAATAATAATTAACCATAATTTTTTTTTGTATTTTAATCATACGGAAAACTTGGACAAATGAGTCAACAGTATTGAGATTTTATGGGAAACATAGCCTGTAAATTTATAGGAAACAAGATTTTGGAAGGGATAAAATAATACATAAAATCTAGAATTCGGTTAATTTTAAATTAGTAATCCTCTGTGACTACATTCAAAACAATTTTTTGGATATTGCTGCCTTCGCTTTTATACCCTATGTAAATTAGTTTTCCTTTGTAAAATAACTTTTTCTAATAAACTTTCAAACACAATTATAATAAAACATTCCAAATATAATTAATATAAATATAAAATACAATCACTCACGTGTATTTTCGGTTTCAGTATGACAGTTCAAAAGGACGATAAAATATTTCGTTTTTGTAGCAGATATCCTTTGTGAAATGTCAATATTCAGTTTCATATCGAAACAAACATATTATCAGAGGATGTCAATGTCGGAGGCGGTGACGTGGTAGCGGGATTGTAAAAAAATAAACAAGCAAAATCGCCACAAAATAAAGACATATTTGATATTGAAAAATTAAAATGGCGTCGCAAATTGTGAACCACAGAATATTTGTGAACAGTGTAACCAATGTGAACATTTTGCGAAACCAACATTAATACCACTACAATAATTGTTAAAATAGTTGGCAAGGGTAGGTAAGTACTGACACCAAATTAGAACCGCCGAAAAATGAAATTTAAAAAAATTCCCATAAAAGAATTGATGCCATTATAACGGAATCGAAACTTTATGGATAGAGTGCGCAGGCCCTGCTACTACACAACTGTGCGTGTAGATAAAAATTATCTCTGACGGGGTTGAATCAGTTATTTTACATTGTTGATTTGCATTTTCATGTTGGTGAAAGTGAAATGAACTGTCCATTCATTCGAAAGTAGGTACCTATTCATTCGTGTAAAGCGCAGGCTAAAAAAGTTAAAAATAATAAAAAAAGGCAAGCATCTTACCTTGAAAAGAAAAAGAACATCGTAATATGAAATAAGAGTTTACAATTGTTTCAATTCCTACGACGATAGGTACTAGTCAATGCTTCTACATATATTGAACCCACCGTACACTCTGAAAATAAACGAAATATTATACCTGTATAATATACGATTCAATGCGACATTTCTACTAACTGGGATCGGTTGGAAATCAATTAGAAGTCCCTCGATGGTAATAAATTTCTTGGAGATATTTTTCTACCGTAGAGGTGAATGTTTATTCAAAGGCGTCCTGTCATTCGAATAAGAACGAATACATTCACTTCTATGTATATTCAAGAAATATATTATCTAGAGAAAATGGTTTCAACAACAATCGAAATAGATCGAAAAACAAAACAAGAGAAAACTGGAAATAGTTAATCGATTATGTAAAAATATATAATTATTTTGTATTAGTTCTATTTTTAAAAATGTCAATGTTTTGTGAGAAAATTTCCGTTAAGCTACCTATCCCTTTTCCATAATTCAACAGTTAATTTTATTAGCCGCTAATCTTTTTTGAGGTATTTAAATGTAATATTTTTTATTTTGTAGCGATATATTTGGAGGATCTTCTAAAAACAAATCTAATGCATAATATTCGTTGCACTGAACGCAACCGACACGTCGCTGTCAAGTGATCGGTTGTTTAATAATTACAACTATCCTAATTTCTAATATCTTTCTGTCCGTAATTCGCTGTAATTTCAACTACCACACTGACGGCGACTAGCCGCTAACGAGTCCATTCCAAAATTTTGCAATTAATAAATTGCATAATTTTGAAGCTGAACCATTTTTTTAAATTGATTTTATTCGCTTAAATCTAAAACTAAATTTAATAAAATAATAATTTTAAAATGTCAAGAATGTGTGATTTAAAGCGGCGACCCTTGCGTGTTGTCTGAGCCGCTCGCTCTGATTATGTATGAGCGTGTCAAACTCTGATTATGTATGTTGTAATTCCAGCAAGTTACGAACGTTGCAGACCGACAAACAGACGAACAGACAGACAGGCAACGAAACTATTATATTTGGTTAGATTATGTTCCGTGATTTTTCACGGGTTTACGGCTAGTAGGTATTACATTATAAGTGAAGAGATGTTATCACTGTCAGATCAGTGTATACCTAAGTACTTAAAATTTCTTGAGACGTTCAATATCGAACATAATGAGCAAAGAGCCAAACCAGCCTACACAACAAAACAAAAAAAAATGATAAAATTTGAGTCATATAATGTTCCTTTATAAGCTTACCTGTACTCTAAGATTGTAAACACTATTACTACAACCACATATCGTTTTTTCGGCATAGCGATTTTCGTAATAAAGTTTCATCTAAAAGTTAGTGTCGATTGCAATAGTAATTTTCTTCAAAAATTCGTTATTAATGTCTAAAAAATCGATTTTATTTCCATAATGTTTAGGCATGTTTGGCTTAACACTTTTAGTAGGAATATAACCGTGTAACTTATTTGTGATGATGAAAGGCTGATTATTTTATTATTTATACGCGAATACGCACGGCACGAAAACGGCAGCCATTAGGTACATGTCATATTATGGTGTCTTTTTTATTTATTTTATTATATATATATATATATATATAGATATATATATATATATATATATATATAAAGAAACCCGTGTTTCCCTATCCGCCAAGTTTTCTTCACAACCAGATACTACCACCCCCCGGTAGTTATGGCGGTGGATAGCCCTTGGTGTCCCATTAAAAATGTGCGAGTTTGATGGGGGTGGCTGTGCGTGGGTGGGAGCGGGTGATGAAAATGTGCTTTCTAGCACATTGTTTTGTTATGGGAAGGCCGCAAATGCTTCAGATTGTTTCGGCGCGCTGACTGTGTCGGTGAGTCTAGAAGGTTCCGAAAAAACTTGCTCTTGAAAGTTCTGGAAGGAGAAGGTTCTAGAAAAGTCCCGAAAGTTGTATAAGGTTCTAAACTGAGTAGCGGAATGCGTCGGTGTGTCTAGAAGGTTCCTGTACATTCAATATATTTCTTGAAAGTTCTGGAACGAGAATGCTTTAGAAGGTTCACGAAAGTTCTATGACGATCCAAACAGTGTACTAAAAATCTACGCGTGCGAAGCCGTGCGGGCACAGCTAGTTTTATTATAGAAATAAAACAAGCAGGACGCGATGAAACATATTACCTACAAGAAATAGGAAGACATATTGGCATTGTGACAATGGCATGTTTTCACAACAAATGTAAATATTTCTACCATCATCAATCAAACCATAGGTAGGTACCTACAGTTGCCGGCAAACTTCTTGAAATTTTTTGGCGTAGTGGGGGAATGCGCAGAAGACAAAATTTGTGTCTCTTTGGTGGAATGGTACATGCGCAAACTTCCCCCCACTACGCCGTAAAATTTCAAGATGTTTCCCGGCTACTATATATATGGTTTGAATTATGATTGTAGGTATAAAATGATTGTATACAAATCTTATATATTCATTTTATGTAATACTTATACGCAGGTGATACACAATATAAGTTGGACTATAAATTTAAAAAAGAATGAATGTAAAAAAAAAAAAAAATTCGTGACCAAATAGGTACTTACTAATCTTGTAGCTCTTCTTCCAAATTTTGAAATATGTCATCCTAGGTATGTCGACAAACGAACGATTTTTCAGAATTTCCTACATAGGTACCTACTAGGTATATATTTTTAGCAATTTTACGAATTCGTATATTTATTTCATTATTATTGTGTCATAATTTCGGCACATTGTAGAAAGCTATATCGGTGTTACACGAAGGCAAAATAAATGTTTTGAATTATGTATTATAAGCTGTTGTAAACAGTTAGCAGCATCAATGAAATTATGGATTCATTTATATAGACAACTAAGATTTAACACGTAAGAAGTAATTATATAGGTACAGAGATTAAAGTAGCTGGGTTAAGTGTGGTAAAAGTCAAATATACATGTTCTCAAACTTCTTATTAGATATAAAATATTAGTTAATAAATTAAACATCAACATGAAAACAATAGGTATGGAAATATTTTGATCGGTTACCCAATCATTCAAGGAGACACCCGATTTTACATTGCTCAGGGCACCTGAAGCACTCGAGCCGACTCTGTGTATGCATATTAACTTCATAAAAAATCCTAATAATTAATGTCTAAATATTTTTTTACATTAGCTATTTCTAATATATTTTTTGTTACAACATAATGTTGTCTGTCGCATCAACATTTTTCTAGCTACCTACTAGATTATTTTAATTATTATAAATATTATTTTATCGCGTCATCAAAACTAATATTTATAAAATTTTAAAAATGCATATTACCAATCATTACCACTCCATTACAATACGAAACCATCACGAAACAAAATTGATTGCAATCGAAATGAGACGTCGTAAGAATCATGTTCGTTGGGAAAAATTTCTAGGATTGGTATTTAAACATGGTATGGTATTATTTGGTGTAATACAGAAATAAATTACCTAAATGTACGGTTATAAATATTCAGCTGATATCACAATATCACATTGTTTTCATTCGCAACTATGTGAAAAAAGCTCTGAAAGAGATACAAAGGCAATCAGAATATACCGCCACACGGAGACTTCGAATATTATTTATCTATGCATGAATTATATTAATTTCTGTGGTGTGTCTGCAACATCATTTCCCTTTGCTATGGACATCATGACATCATCCATCTTTCATTTAAGGACCCTTTACACATTGGTAGAGGTCGGCCTAATGTGTACAGAGGGTTTTGGCGGACGTTGGCGAAGTTGACGGTTTTTCGAGCACACAACAAAGCAACCAAGCGCACTTCGCTGGGCCAGTAGGAATCACACATTGGCCGCTATTTAATTCGTCACCGTCTGCTGGTCAGGTTGTACGTCTATCGTGTTTCATAGATCGCCGAAATGTCGCTGTCGTGGAGCAATAAAGAGATATTCAAGTTTATTGAATTATTATTACTAGCATGGACATAAATTAATTATGTATAAAATGAATGAGTTTTATTTTTCATATTGTAACGAGGCTATAAAAAGGAATCACGCACTTCTGTCAAAGTGACAGTTGTTTGAAATTGGTACAATACTACCGAAAGATCTGGAATCACCTCTGACTTTCGAGAGACATCCCTAAAAATCTGGAAAACGTGAGGAACTTCTCGATAACGCAAGAAACTTCTCGATATTTCGATAACAGCATTGTCCAATATAAAAACGACACGCAGGAGTAACCGGGGAGTTGTTTTCCGAACGCGGTTGATAGGCGATAACAGAAGCGAAGGTAGCCGCGGGCGGCGGTCAGTTCAGCCAAGCGATCGGTAGCGGCAGTAATGTCAAGCGAGCGGAAATTAAACAGCGATTCTAGAAAGTTCTTACGTAGCAAGATAAACAGCCACGACATGTGACAATAAAATTTATTTCGAAAACTTTGATTTAGTCACAATTAAAATTATCACTACTTCTGTTTGTTTCGTCAAACCGATTGAAAATAATAAATGCAAATTACTTTTTATTTTACATATATACGGCTTTACAGGCTTTTACTTTAAAATTTGTACAAAACTGATAAACAATAGACAAATGTAAACATTAATTATTTGAAAATATAAACAAGAACAATATAAAGATAGACATACAAATGTAGAATTAAAAGTGAAAATATAACAATTTAATGAAATTAAAATTATAAATAGTAATTTTATACCATAGACGATACAATAGTCAATATAATAAATTATATATATAGTAAAAATATTTTATAGAAATAATTATTATAATCAACTAGCTGTAACCCATCAAAAACCCGACGGGCGCTCTAGCCGCCGCCACATGTTTTCAAGAAATTGCCGCGGCAGCGAATACGTACATCTCAAGTGCTTCGCTAGGCAGCAATGAGTCATGCGCTAATGTGTGATCGCTGTCAGCTATTTTGCAAGGTTGGCCGACGTTGGCGCTATGCCGAGGTTGGCCCAATGTGTACAGGGCTCTTTATGAATATCAGAATGATATCATTATCTTCTCTATTCTGTGTATTCTTTTATTCTTTATCTATGGTATCATTGATTTGACAAAAATGGTGGCAGTTATTAGCGTATAGTATTTTTTAATTATATGCCGGTGATGAAGCATTTAGGTTAACTGACATTCGTTGAACAAAATTATCGCAATGAAGACAGCTTTAATGGTGGCGGAAAAGCCGTCCTTGGCTGCATCATTGGCAACTATTTTAAGTAATGGCCGGAGTAATGCTTCAAAAGGTTAGTCTGTCTCTGAAATATTTTAATGCTTCTTCCCACGTACATCTTGCAATTCATTTACGTTTCTGTCGCACTATATTTTTATGATTAGTTAATAGAAAAAGCATCTTTTACACTTTTATGAATATACTTCACCTTTAGCATAATAATGAATACACTTATTATCACATCAGCTTTTGCAAGGTAGAGTATTGAGATAGAGCAAGTTTCTTCTATTTTGGATACGGATCTGATGGCTCCAGATTTGTAAATTGATTATTTCAGAATATCCTCATGTCGAACATGTAATTATGAATTGCTTCATATATCCTAACTAGGGTGACCAGCTTTCGAGGTTTCACTTGGAGTCTCCCGTATGTCCCGTTTCTAGGTTCTGTTATAATTTCCCTATTTTCTGGGCTACCTTAATTTTGTAATCTGCCTAGAATTAACTTGAAGAGTCATCGTCACAAACAATCGCAAAGTTTACATGAGTTAAAATTTAGTGATCCTGTTGGGAATATTCGTAGGTTGATGGAATGAAAGAACGATCTGTTGTTTAATGTTTATTCCTCGACCGGAGTTAGGCTCCGGGAGCAAATAAAATATACAAGTTACAGTGTGAACATAAGCTAATCATCAATCACGAAATAAAATAGTAAAAACAATCGAAAGTATAAAAAAGGTCGGACAAAGAGAAACGAGGACCCAAAGGTTTTCTAAACAACGACCGGGCGGTACTTGAGACGAATCCAGACTGGGGCACGGCGTCATCTCATCCGATTCTCTTTGTTTTCATTCCATTTGTTTACATAACCGGCGATGTCTCCGCCGCAGACGTTGTTTATGTTAACCTAATAAAAAAGGGTCCCCGCTCGTAGGCAGGTAGGTAGATGGCGCGGGCCGGCTGGGCGCCGCTACAATCCTAATCAAAGCTCATTATTATTTTAATTTCTTCCTCGGTCACATCTAAATCCCACACATCGACAGCCTTTTTTTGGGTTTCCTTGAAATGCAGAGTTTAGAGAGCTACACAGCAAGGATCCCACTAGTTCTGCAAGTGTCTAGAGATATTAATTATTTATTGATATGTCCACTCCAATTTGACTGATATTAATGTCTTATTATATTCTCTGCCTATGTATCGTTTCACATTTTTGAAATCCATATATTCCAGGTGCCAGCAACTCTTGCGCCGTTCACGAGTGGTCTGGCCAGTTTAAAAATGAACCAGTTCAATTCAAGATGACTTCTGTTTGCGGGCATGTGATGAGTCTAGACTTTCCCGGGAAGTACAACAACTGGGATCGTGTCGATCCCGTCGAACTATTCAGCTGTCCCACCGAGAAGAAAGAGGCCGTTCCCAAAATGAGGATACCCGCCTTCCTGTCACAGGAAGCTAGGAATTGCGACTTTCTCATTCTGTGGCTGGATTGTGATAAGGAGGGGGAGAATATATGTTTCGAGGTTTGCATTATTCCAATAAACTTGATGATAACCAACTATAACTAAAATGTTTCCAGATAATTATATTACTCCAAGAGCACAAATACACAGCAGTGTATATTGTAAATAAAATAAATATATAAATTATATTTGTATTTCTGAATAAAATTCGGGATAAATGCAGAATAGCGTGATGGGAGCTGTCAGATACGCGAACCATAGACAATTATTCAATGATTTCCATAGATACGTGTAAAACTTCAAAGGAAAAGGTTGATTTGTCAAACTTATTAACGATTTTTAAATTGGAATTACTCGTTTAATATAAGAGTGCGACATTATTTTATATACATTTCTGGAATCAAGACATTCAATTATACGGGAAAATTTGTTAATATTTCATACAGCTCACAAGGCCCCATTCTGCATTCCACCCAATGATTCTCTAGACTAAAATAAATAGTAAAACCGGAGTGATTGAGTACCAAATTATTTTCTTTTCATTATTTAAGTAATCCGTTTGCAGGTGATGACTGCAGTGCAGTCGTCGATTAATGGCGATGTGTATTCTCCGACTGTGACCTACCGTGCCAAGTTCTCGGCCATCACAGAGAAGGACATTAAGGCGGCCATGCTGAACCTTGGACGCCCGAATGAGAATGAAGCCAAGAGTGTGGATGCTCGGCAAGAATTGGATCTGCGGATCGGGTGTGCCTTCACAAGGTTTCAGACGAGATTTTTTCAAGGTAAGGTGACATTAAATTCACTATTTAACTGTAATTTCGGATACTTTATACGCACTGTATGTATTACCGAGAAGCGAATCTCGACGTTACGTTGGATACTTATCCAACGTCATCAGGAGGACGACCTTTACCCGTGGAGGTGGAGGTCGGACTGATTAAAGGTGCTGCTTTCTATGGCGTAAATTGTATGCATATTGTTGTGGAGTGTTCTCTTCTTCTACAATAGAGGTCGCCAGTGTGCAATATGTACTAGTTACGTCGGCGGATTTTACTGCGACTTCTCTCAAGTGTTGAATCACCGTAATAACAACCTTAACTCTTAAATTCACTATTTGTCTTTTTTTTTTTATTTGTTTAACATACCACACCCTTCCTTTGATTACCTGGGAACTGAACCATTGCTTGATGAATCAGGAAGTCAGTCAATCTTTATGTTTCAGCTCACTAATTCTTCCTATAAATAAGTTATTTGCAATCTTTTGTTCATCAGGTCGCTACGGAGATCTCGACGTCTCCCTCATATCGTACGGTCCATGTCAGACCCCGACGCTCGGCTTCTGCGTGCAGCGCCATGACGAGATTCAAACATTCAAGCCCGAGTTGTACTGGGTAGTGGGTGTGACGGTGCGCACGCAGGAGGGCCGGGAACTGCCGCTGGATTGGCAGAGGGTGCGCTGCTTCGAGAAAGATGTTACCACTATGTTCCTCAATGGGTTAAAAGACCACACCGAAGCTATGTAAGTGCCTTTGTTAACTGATTATTTACCTCAGAATGAGAAATTATTGCTGCTGTAGAGACAAGATCCTCCTAGTGACCAACTCTAACTAAAAACATTTTGTACCACTGGAGAGATGGAATATTAAATTTTCAGAATTGACTTGTAAATAGTTTCCTACCAATCCCAATCTTTTTATATCAATTGGGAAAATTGTATCTCAATATTTATTAACAATTCACATACCTTCTTCTTCTTCTTCATCAGCCTTTGTCTCTCCACTGCTGGATATAGGCCTCTTCTTTCCCTTTCCATCCTTCCTTGTTGTTTGCTAATTGTAGCCATTTCTTTCCCCCCACAGCGGTTATATCATCGGCCCATCTCTTTTGAGGTCTTCCGACGCCTCTTTTATTCTCCCAAGGTCTCCATTTCAGAACTGGGAGGCCATCTTGTAGCATCCTGCCTTGCAACATGTCCTGCCCATTGCCATTTTAGCTTCGCTATATGATCCATGATATCCACTACTCTAGTTCTGCGCCTAATTTTGTCATTTCTAATTCTATCTCTTAGGCTTACTCCAAGTATGGATCTCTCCATGGATCGTTGCGTCCATTTGAGTTTTTTTACACTTTTCTTTGTAAGGACCATAGTCTCCACTCCATATGTCATCACTGGCAGTGTGCATGATTCAAAGACTTTTCTTTTTACTCCCTATATATTAACTCGTGGCGTCTGCTTGCTTGCCGTCAATAAAAACTTTGGATCGATTTTTGACCCTTTTCCTGTGATCCAATCGAGCTGAAACTTGGCAAGTAGACTCATGGCGACGATCAAGAAGATCTATCAAATTTTCGTTAAAAAAAATTATAATTATAGTATAATTTCGGATTTTTAGAAATTTTATTGGTTTTTTCAAATTGGAATCATTAGAAAAGTTTGATTACGGCGGGCCGATAACGTCGCGGAATATTTTCTAAATTTGAATGACTCTGTCGGTGTGCATAATAGGTACTTCACTACGAATGTCGAAAATCTAAATTGACTGACAAATATTTTTAGAATTTAATCTTCAAAGCATGAAGTGTCTTATCAAAGCTCAAAACATCTGACATTTTAGAAATATATTAAATTACTGTAAGTTTAGTGTTATATGTTTTAATTCGTCTTTAATTGTTATATTTTACAAAGAAAGTGAGTATAATAAAAACTTGATTTTTATGGGTTACTTTTTTAGGCTAATTGGGATCTCTTTGTTCTTGAAGATATGTTTGAGTTTGTCAAAAGCAGCCCAGCTCATTCCTATTCGTCTGGGCAATTCGCCCGTTACTTGATATGTTCCCCATTTCGGCGTCCACTTCTCAATTACCCCCACCATAACTGTAAGCCCGCCCCCGTTCAAAATTTATTTGCTCATTAGAATAAGTAATGGGTAGTTAGGTTGTATCTGTCCTGATGAAGATACAATGGTATCGAAACCGTTAGACGTAGAGTCACTAGTTAAGTGGTTAATACATATACATAACAATACACAATGTTTTTGTGAATATAAAGACTTCACTTTTTTCCAAAAAATTTACTATATTTTTGAAGAATTCTGATTACCACAGTTTTTATAAAATGTAATACACAAAATAATTTTGAAAACGTTTTGCAAGAGGAAAATAACATACAAAAAATCAACTACATGTTTATTGGATACTTAAATCTTGTTATTATGTAACTTCTTTTGCGATAACATCCTCTACCACTGAAAATGACCTATTCCGTTGTGATTTTTGTTCAGATTATACATACTTTGAATGCGGTACCATAAGAAATTTGAAAATTAAAGAAATATTATTTTTCTTTGTATTTAAAAGATTTAATTAAGATTGAAATACATACTTATAATTAAGTGATTAGAAGAATAACAAGAACAACGGGAAGTATGCACCGACTATGAATCTTAAGAATCTTAAGAATTTTGGTACAGTCAGTGATATTTTGTCTCGGAAATTTCAATTAACGAAGTTCTGGTGTATTATCATAGCATAAACTTTAATGTTTTCAGAATTTCAGACATAACTTCTAAAGAGAAAGTGAAACCGCGTCCTGCGGCCTTGAACACTGTAGAGCTCATGAGGGTGGGCTCCTCAGGCCTAGGCATGGGTCCCCATCATGCCATGCAGGTGGCTGAACGCCTCTACATTCAGGGATACATTTCATACCCTCGTACGGAGACCACCAGTTATCCAGAAAATTTTGACCTTATGTGAGTTGCTAAACCTCTATTTTTTTAAATTATAATATCAGTGTACATATAATTTTATATACAACGAGATACTACATACATAAATTTTAAATTCAAGCTTTTTATCAATCATGAATAATTTTCAATAATTTATTTTAATTATTATCTTTCTAGAGGAACCCTGAAGCAACAGCAAAATTCTTCACGGTGGGGTTCAGAGGTTCGCCAGTTGTTGGCTGATGGGATTAACAAACCCAAGAAGGGGCACGACGCAGGTGACCATCCGCCCATCACTCCCATGAAGCCTGCAAGTAAGGAAACTACATTTGCTCACTATTGCTTGCCCAACGTAAATTGGCGTGCGGCGACTTTGGAACTAAAACCCGCCCCGTCCGCAGCCGGCGGTAACCCCTCGCCCTGTCATTCAGTTCAATCTCTTATTTGTGCGTGAGCTGTAACATCTTGATTTCCAATATACAATGAATTATGTCCAAAACAGTCTAGCAGGTAGTGTAAAACAATTGCCAATGAAGTATTAAAGTTTTGCGAAGCTGAAAAAGCAAATAATGGACCGGTATTACCGTTTGACATGTTGACAGATAGAGCAGCTGCCATTACTGATTTGTTTCTTTAGCGTTGCCCAATCAAATTTCTATTATATCATATAATATAATGTGTCAATGTACCGGACACTCTGTATATTATTGTGTAATAAATTTACACCCTGGCAACTTCTGTTACGCGACAGGGACGCCCTCCCTCGCACTCCAATTTATACTGGTATGTCTGTAGTACACTTATTTTATCTTGTTTATCAAACAGTAAATTATTTTATACAAGGTATTTTTAAAATCTACTGAATGAGTCAAAATATTCCTAAATGATTCCAGCCGAGTCTGAGTTGGACAACGACATGTGGAGATTATACGACTACATCACCCGCCACTTTATCGCCACACTCTCCAAGGACTGCACCTACCTTGCCACCGTGCTCACCTTCACCATAGGAACCGAGATTTTCACCTACACCGGCAACACTCTGCTGGACGCCGGATACACCGGAGTCATGCATTGGCAGGTTAGTTTTACAATTTTTGTAAAATATAGCAATTGCATGCCATTTTCTTATATTTTTGTTTCCTTGAATTTCAAATTAGCACCTGCATAATTCGAAATATTTTTTGGGTCTCTTGAATTTAGCATTAAGGAGGTTATAATGTAAATAAAATAATAAATGTGACGTAAAAGCAAACGCAATATCTTGTAGAGCAGAAAATTTTCTTCCAATTTAAAATTTATAAAACAGACTACTTACGTTAACACCTATCACAAGAATATTTTTCTCTGCTACAAATTGCATAATATGTATATTTTCACAGGCATTTGGCAAGAATGAATACGTTCCCAACCTGAATGTAGGCGATGCGATACCGATCCACGACAGTCGTCTGGTAGAGTGTCAGACATCTCCACCTGACTATTTAACGGAATCGGAGCTGATCACCCTCATGGAGAAGCACGGGATAGGCACCGACGCCTCCATCCCGGTCCACATCAACAACATCTGCCAGCGGAATTACGTGAGTGTGGTTGGAGGAAGGAAATTGGCCCCCACCACACTGGGGATTGTGTTGGTGCATGGTTATCAAGAGGTTAGTACAAAAATAAATGTTCATCTTGAATCCTTGAAAATGTATCTGAGATACATTGTAAACTAGAAAAAAAGGCCATTGCCGTTGTTAGGAACTATATTGTGACTAGTGATGGGTCCGCTCTGTACTCACTACTACAATGTAGTACTACATTACATTGAAGTGCACACTTCGCACGTTTTGAAGTGTAGTGCACACTACAAACTACAAACACCAAAGTTATTGAAAGTATAAACTTCAAATAGTACACTTCATTTCAAAGCGAACACTACAAAGTACATACACTTCAAAGTTATCGAAAGTTTGAGAAATATACTTTAAATAGTGCATTTTTTACGTGAAATTTTTGGGAAGTTGATGTAGATATATGAAGAATTCTCTGGAAACCGTAAATATTTTTCTAGTTGACCTTTTTTTTTTTAGCTCGCCAAATTTATATTTCGGAAAAAAATATTTACTTCACTAGTACTACAATTTTGTAGTACAATTACTTCATTTCATTACTTCACTTCATTAATATTACAATTACTTCATTTCTTCACTTCATTTCGTAGTACTACAATTACTTCACATCAAGTAGTGTACACTTTGTAGTCTTCAAACTGGTGAATGTGTGTGTGTTGTAGTCTTCTTTTTGAAATGTAGTTTTTCCCTTAATTGTGACTAATTGTGACCACAACACCGAGTCTTTGTAATTACTGATTTTTCTATAATTAACTAGAGAATGTATTCTTGCATACAAATTGCACATACAGTTTTGAAGGATGCCTGTAAAAAAACTAACCCATAAAAACCAAGTTTTTATTACACTCCCTTTCTCATTTCCTAGTTAAAACAGGTTTAGCGCTTACCCTACGCGTTGAGCTCGAGTCGGGCAACGCTACGAAAGGGAGTAATAAAAAATTTCAAAAAATCCAAAATTATACTACAATTATTAATTTTTGTCAACGAAAATTTGATAGATCATTTTTATCGTCGCCACAAGTCTGCCTGCAAAGTTTCAGCTCGATTTGTATACGGGAAAAGGGTTAAAAATCGATCCAAAGTTTTTTCCTCAGACAAACAAGCAGACGCTACGAGTTAAAAGAAAGGGAGTAAAAATGTATCAGTAGTTAGATGGCAAGGGGGACCATGTGCAATTTTTTCCGTTTTTAAGTTTTCTTCCATAAAGATCTTAAAATTAGCTTATAATTAGTGTTGCAGAATGACACACCTGTCACTAACATATTAACAAAGTTCTTAGTGTGAAGAAGTGACTTAGCCAAAAGATATGAGCATTTTTGTACCACGGGAATTTGAAAAGGAGAGAACATGAAAGTCGGTGAGATGAAATATGCTGACTTTTTTCATTCAAATATTTCTATGCATATGGAAAATAATTCTTACTATAAGGGTGTCTCGCAGCTAGTAGTAAAAACTTACAGGTGGTTTCATGCCTTGATAATGAGTCGAAAATGTTCAAACAACCATGACCTTAATATAAATAGTTATGGAATTATGTAAGCCAAAGTTTGCATTTTTTCTCTCAATGTTTTTGATTTTTGGTCATGGTTGCTTGAACATTTTCTACTCAAAATTAAGGCAGGGATCTACGTGTTAAGTATTGTGGACTAGCTCTGTTACACCCCGTATATACCAGCGTGCTGTTGCTGCCTGGGGACTTTCAGGTTTTTTTACTATATTTGTATTTAAAATAAAATTGAATAATGAAATAGGCATTGACATACACCAAAATATCGACGGCTCCTACGTATAATATCGTAACCCACAAAATTCAATTTTACAGGAGAAGGATTTGAACATATTTTCGTCCGGTATAAATCTAAATATTGCCCAATTTTTTTGAAATTTCATTTCAATATTTTACTTTATATTGTAGTTTCATAAATAATCACAAAAAAGTCGAAATTATTAAAGGTAAGGCAGACTTTTGTAGAAATGCACATACTATATTATACTTCGGAAAAGACGCGACGTAAAATATTGTATAAATGATTTACAACATTTTACTTCGGAAAAGACGCGACGTAAAATAACGTAAGTGTTACATACGATAATTTTCTTATGTTATTTTCTCAAGCATATTAACGTAAGTGTTACATACGATAATTATCTTATGTTATTTTCCAATGTATGTTATCGTAAGTGTTACATATGATAAAATTATCTTATGTTATTTTCCAACGCAAATTATCGTAAGTGTTACGACGATAGTATACTTCGTAAAAAATATGTGATTGTTTGAGATATGATAAAAAACGTCTGAAAAAAACGTTATTTATTGCAAAATATTTTTTTCTTTCTTGGAATTATAGATATAATTAAATACACATGAAATACACAAAAAACTAAAAATCGTCGATTTGTGGGTTACGATATTATACGTAGGAGCCGTCGATATGTTTTATTTATTTATTTGTGTGCTTTACAAAAATGTGTATTTCGTGAAAATGTGTAATTGTTAAGGTTTTTCATAATGATAATAATATGCAAGTGATATATAATCATATTAACAATCAAATTGTGTTAAAGATTTGGATGGATTTTTTCTGATGTTCAATCATATCGGGCCTTCTGACGTTTGGATGCAATTTACAAGGATTTTTTCCTTTATTTGAATGTATCCATTGTCAATTGTGATTGTAGTGAGTTTTTGAATATTCTTCAAAAATGTTCAAATGCTCACCGAATATCCACTGGCCTAGAGTAATGGCAGATCAGGTGTTACCTGTATTGAGTTTACGCTGGTCAACGTATATTCCTGCCAACAACACTTTATTTATCAAATGATGCGCTTATTACATTGTTAACTAGCGAAGGGAAAAACTACATTTCAAAATGAAGATTACGACACACACACATTCACCAGTTTGAAGGCTACAAAGTGTATACTACATTTGTAGTAAAAATTACATGAAGTGAACAAATTGTAGTACTACGAAATTGTAGTACTAATGAAGTGAAGTAATTGTAGTACTATAAAATTGTAATGATCTACAAGAAGTACATCTTGAAAAGTGTACTACTAGAAAATTTTCAAAACCACGGGGGGGGGTTGTTTCAGTTTCCAAAAATTTCTTCATTCGGTCCCAACATTTTTCAAACCATGGGGGGAGGGGTTGTTTTGATTTCCATTTCACATAAAAAATATACTATTTGAAGTATGTACTCATTCGTTCAATAACTTTTAAGTGTGTGTACTTTGTAGTGTTCGCTTTGAAATGAAGTGTACTATTTGAAGTATGTACATTCAATAGCTTTGAAGTGTGTGTAGTTTGTAGTGTGCACTACACCTCAAAAGGTGTGAAGTGTTCACTTCAATATAATGTGGTACTACATTGTAGTAGTGAGTACAGAGCGGACCCATCACTAGTTAACCCACATTTTTAACCAGTGTTCATTTTGTGATTAATTAAATTATTTCATTGAATTTCGGTAATTTCTTTTTTGATATTAAATTTAACCTGATGCTTACAATGTTTTATCTTATTGTATCTTAACAATATCTTCATTTTGTTTAATAGATCCCCATTTTTAACCCTTGTAGATTGATCCCGATCTAGTGTTACCCACGATGCGCACGGCCGTGGAGGAGCAATTGAATTTGATCTCTCATGGCAATGCCGACTTCAGGGCTGTTCTTCGACACACAACGGAGATATTTCGGCGGAAGTTTCTCCACTTTGTGCTCAACATCGAAGCCATGGATCAGCTCTTTGAGGTATCCTTCTCTCCCCTGAGTGCTAGTGGAAAGGCACACTCCAGGTGCGGGAAGTGCAGGAGATACATGAAGTATATACAGGTGAACATATTTCGCGAATTATACCATTTACAAATTTCTGCATTTACCTCGCTATTGCGAAATCGCTATGATTTATCGTGCGATATGGATTCGTAAAATGAATGCACACTTACACTTATATTGAATATTTCGATAATATTGATAAATCCGTAGATATTTGGCCAAAAACCTTATTGTAAGAGTGGCTCAATGGCTTTTGAGAGTATAAAATAATATTAATTATCAATAAAGTTAAATTTGCATAGAATATACGTTTTATAGTGACTATACATTGACGGAAAAAACTCATGCGGAAACACATCCGCTTCCTGCCGTGGCAGACTGATGATATTTTAATGCGTAATTTAAAACATAATCATACTGTGGTTTTTTTATTTTTATAATAGTATTTAACTTGTTTTGAATAAAAAAATTAAATTTTAAACAGCGGGTGATGATTCAAAGTGCCGGATTAAGTAGAATATATCGTTTAACTCATCTCTTTATATGAATAAAAAAAGTTTGAAAATCATCAAAAAATGTAAAAATTTCTTGCTAATTAAAAACCTATAACTTTATTAATTTTGAACATTTCTTAATTATTTTAGTACAGATTCAAGATAATGAAGTAAACTTTATATGTATAAAAAAACATTATATGTACATATAAAAATTTATTAAAAGTCTCGCCTAGGACACTAAAAACGAGTTTTTTGGCCACGGCCTGTCGATAAAAATAAAAAAAATATATATTTTTTTAATTATGGTAAATAATGTACAGTGTATTACTTTTGTATAAGAAGAAAGGTTCTATCTAAGTTATCGCTCTAAAAAATTGCAGTTTATCATATACATTCCGATATAAATGAATAATAAAAACCCACATTTTCGTAAAAAACGCCAAAATATGCATTTGCAGTGAATGTGCCGCCTTAATGGGTTAGGGTTATTACCTTATGGGGTTTCGCTCAATTGAAAATACATTTTGCCTTGAATTTTCAATTAACTTAGTTTTACTTTACTTCTAGTCCAAGCCAGCCAGACTTCACTGTCCTCACTGTAACGACACGTACAGTCTTCCCCAGAATGGCACGGTCAGGATATACAAAGAACTCAAGTGTCCCCTGGACGACTTTGAACTCCTGTCCTGGTCGGCTGGCACTAAAGGGAGGAGCTTCCCCTTTTGTCCTTATTGCTACAATCATCCACCATTTAGGTTTGTGCAACACTATATCTTCAGTAAAATATAAATATTTTTGTATTTTATATGCCGTTGATGTTGTTAATGTATTGTATTTTTTTGTATTTTTCATTGTTTGGAAACGGTCTCATCTTTTGAATCAGTCCCAGGGCTATATATCGATGGCTCCTACGTGGGTATACGTATAATATCATAACCCACAATTGAACGATTTTGAGTTTTTTGTGTATTTCGTATGTATTTCATTATATCTTTATTTACAAAGAAAGGAGCGTTTGAGGAAGGACGAGGGACTTAAATTGACTCAGAACTTCCAAGAAAATATCAAGATCTTTTGGAAGGAAGTTAAAAAGTCTCGAAGTGGCACGAAAAGAGGTTGTGTGAATGCTATTATATCTAAGAATGGAAAGATGCTTAGAAACGAAAATGAAATAAAAGATAGATGGAAGGAATTTTTTGAAGAAATGTATGAGAGTAATGGGAATGTGAGTGAGGACTCCTTTGAGGCGTCCAGTGGATTTATGAATAATGACGACAGTGTGAATGAAATAACTGTGGAAGAAATCAAAAGAGCATTGAAGCACATGAAGAATGGCAAGGCTGTGGGTTATGATAATGTTGCTGCCGAGTACATTAAGGGTGGTGGTCCAGTAATACTCACGTGGCTTCATAGACTCTTCAACCAATGTTTAGAGGGCAGCTACACTCCTAAGGATTGGAGAAGAGCTGTTATCATGCCTCTATACAAAGGAAAAGGGTCGCGAATGGACTGCGCGAATTATCGGGCCATTAGCCTATTGAGCTCTGTTGGCAAACTGTATGCGAGAATTTTGATAGAAAGAGTGAGGATGACAACGAAAGAAAAAGTGTGGGATGTACAAGGAGCCTTCATGAGTGGAAGAGGATGCATGGACCAGATTTTCTCACTGCGCCAGATGACCGAAAAGTTTTTGGCAAAGAACCAAAAACTTTTTTGTGCCTTTGTGGATCTCCAAAAAGCGTATGACAGAGTGATAAGACGAAAGTTATGGAAGGTTTTGTCTGAATATGGGGTGAAGAGTAAACTCATACAGGCAATTGCATCCCTGTACGAAGGAAGTAGTGCTTGCGTGAGAATTAATGGGACATTCACATCATGGTTTGATATTACAAAAGGTGTCAAACAGGGATGCGTAATGTCACCATGGCTTTTCAACCTGTATATGGATAATTGTATGAAAGAACTGAAGGATCTAGAAGTTGGAGCGAAAATGGACGGACTCACCATATCCTGTCTGCTATACGCAGACGATGCAGTATTAGTGGCTAACAGTGAAGCTGATCTGCAGTGCTTGGTATCCAGGATGTCCGATGTATGCATGCAGAGTGAACTTTTGATGAATGTCAGCAAATCGAAAGTGATGGTATTCGGGAGAGACGAAAGAGTGACTAAGAGTGACTAAGTGATTCGTTGATATAAACAACGAATGCTTAGAACAAGTGAATGAGTTTGTGTATTTGGGAAGTATGTTTAGTAGAGACGGCAAGGCTGAGAATGATATCGAAAGGAGAGTAACTGCGGGAAACAAAGTTAATGGTGCACTAAATGCAATTATGGCCAATAAGAATCTGTCAAAAGAAGCAAGACTAGCGGTACATAATGGCGTTCTAGTGCCAACCCTTATTTATGGAAGTGAAGCCTGGAATTGGCAAAAGAGGAATGAAAGTAGACTGAATGCGGTTGAAATGCGGTCACTAAGACGCTTGTGTGGAAAATCTTTGGTCGATAGAGTGAGGAATGAACAAATTAGAAGTGAATGCAATGCTGGCTGTAGTGTGGTAGATAGAATAAAGAAAGGAGTGCTGAGATGGTTTGGTCATGTGGAACGTATGAACGAGGAAAGGATGGTTAAGAAAATATATGAGGCGAATGTTGAAGGCAACAGGAATAGAGGGCGTCCGCGAAAGACCTGGCACGATCAGGTACTACAAGTATTTGAGGATGGCCCTGTTAAAAGCCGCAACAACCGTAGAACGTGTATGAGAAGATGTATGAATGTGGCCGAAGCAAAAGTGGTGTGCCAGGATAGAAGTGTGTGGCGTTCAATCCTCTCTGCCTACCCCTGCAGAGAAACGGCGTGATGGTTAGTTAGTTAGTTAGTTTTTATTTACAAGAAAGAAAAAAAATATTTTGCAATAAATAATGTGCTTTTCGAATGCATTTTATCATATCTCAAACACATATTTTTTACAAAGTATACTATTGTATGATTCATTACGATAATATTCGCGGGGCGAAATAGGTTAGCGGTAGCTACGTAAGTGTCAGTTACGATTGACACTTAGTGGGGCAGACAGACATTCGCGTGCGTGTGTTGTTGTTTTTTATTATTAGCATCTTTTTATTTCTATTTTCAAAAATGGATGGTAGTGGTTCTGTCTATGATGAGCATGTATTACATAAACGACTGTCAACCAAGTTAATCAATATATCACTTTTGAACTGAGCCTGTGTCAAAGAATATATGAAGGTTGCCGCCTCTGGATGATATTTTATTGTAGTGATTGATCATTCTAGGTAGAGAAAAGAATTAGCCTAGATTGGTGTTATAAAACATGGTTTGAAATAGGGATGTTTATGTATATGTATGACAGTATTGAGAGGGTGTCTAGTTTGTTCGTGACTATTTTGTAAAGTCTTAGGTCTGTAATTTTTTCTAGAGTTCAGGTGAAAATTTTCGAGTCTTTTGTTGTATGTATCAAGTTAATTGCTTAGACCTTGTCGATATGTCGGAGATTTAAAGAATTTTCTTTGGATTTTTTCTACATATATAAAGATCATTCCATAAGGTACTGCAAATTATATAAAGGACACCCTACACGGATGCGCACGATCAAAAGGTCAATTGTATTATCTTTTTTTTAACTTATAAAAAAATTGATTTATGGCGCAGGGGTCTAAAAATTATTTCAAATTGAGAATTACTGAGGTTTTCATTTTGGGACTGTATTTTAATCAGTTAACTGGGTTTTACTGTACATTATTTGCAACATAAACATTCAAATATTGTTAAAATCCAAGAATTACTTAGAATAAATGAATCAAAATTCTAGTCTATACAATTGAAACACTCTTTGTTGTAAACTTGAATCATACGCATTTATGTTTAACGCGAAGAAACGGAATACAATGTAAATGTCAAATTAAACTAAAGTTTAGTTTAAGTAGCTACCATTTTAGTTGAAACAATTGGTTCTTAGTGTGTATACCGTGATGAGTTAGTCCTCCACTCCGTTTATTGGTGATCTAATAACTGCCCAGATCTTTTCAGTTTTGCATATTTTCTATTTCTCTGTAAACAGATATCTACTACATTGGATGCTTTGTGATTGATTTGATTTTACAGTTAATAAGTGTGATGATTATTGCATACAAGTATCGTGACAATCCATTTTCTAACCCGCAGAGACATGAAAAAAGGCTTCGGCTGCAACTCTTGCACCCACCCTACCTGCGTCCACAGCGTGAACTCCTTGGGCGTGTCTTCGTGCGTCAAGTGTGAGACGGGCGTTTTAGCGCTGGATCCCAGTGCAGCCCCTAAATGGAAACTTGGATGTAACAGGTATTGAAGATAAAATGTAACTTAACATAATTTATCTGTATAACATGTTAACATAATTTATCTGTAACTCACTTTAGAATGGCTGTGTTCTTTTCACTCATGTTACCTTTAATACTTTGGAATGAGTACAAATAATAGGTAAAACACTCGCGAGTTACTCTACAGATGAATGCGTTTTTTCAAAATTAGTCCCTCGATTCACTTGCTCGGAAGACCTTGGGTTGTAAGCGAATATCCTCCAGGCTGATGGTTCAATCGATCCCGGGCTCTTGCGTGGTTTCAGGTAAATCTTCCAGGGGTTACTGGCCTCTTGTCACTATTGATGTAGCGGCGGATCCCCTGTGAGCTATTGACCTAATGATTACATGAAATATATTCATTAGGTTCTTTATTTCTATTCCTTTCTAAAATGTCGCAAACTAAATTATTTAAAATTTCACATGAAGCAAATAAATAATTATGTCTAACTACAATGTTTTAACACCACTTTATTTGAATATAAACAACTAGTTTCGGCTCTGGTTTGAGAAAATTTAAACTGATGAAGGTACAAGTCTGAGCCAAAATTAGTTAGTTATATTGAAATTATTATTATTAGTATTTGACAGGCAGGCAGCTATTGCTGATGGGCCTTTATCGTGTGCCTCTCAGTGTGTTCCAGGCATCCACCACTCTATCGATTAGGAAGTGTTTCCTTGGATTCAAAGAAAAGGATGTCTTACTTAGTTTCAGGTGGTAACATCAGTTGTGGATTGTGATTCAGCGTGAAGAAATATTCAATACCTGAACAGTGGTAATAGCCGTTGAAGATCAATCAGATCTCCGCGATTACGGAGTTCCTGCAGGGTTGGGACCTTTAAAATTCTTTGTATTTCTGAGTATTCTAGACTACTGAGACCAGTTGGCATTTTCATTGCACGTCTTTGCACATTTTCGAGTAGTGTAATGTCTTTAATGAAATACGGATTCCAGATTCGAAATCCATACTCCAGGATCGATTATAATTATGTTGTTATTAGTTATTTTATGTCTAACTATAAATTACACCATGTTTACACAATGTTTGCATTAGGTGTGCAAGGTTTGCTCACATAAATGATTTGTTTCGCTAAATCTGAACCCAAATGAACGTTTTGTGTTCATTAATCAATTAACTGTTTGTCTACTCTTCCAGATGCGACGTGATAATACAGCTGTTTGAGGATGCTACCAAGGTAACCGTGGAGGACAACTCGTGTGAGTGCGGGGCGCAGCTGGTCTCTGTAGAATATAAGCAGGACAAGACTAAGCTCCCCAAGGGTCTATCGGAGATGACGGGATGCGTGTTCTGCGAGGCTGCCTTCACCAGCTTGGTTTGTATTTTCATAGATTATTATTTGTGTAAAACGTTACTGTGGAATTATTCTCTCCTGAAACGATCATCCAGGCCAGTTTATCTATCATAAAATATTCATACTTTGTAAAAAAAATTGTATAGAGATTATATTTTTTCTCTCTGTCTCTCTCTCTCCCCCGATGGTGCTACAGCACAAACAGAACCTTGGCCTGCCGCAATGTTTGCCTTCAACTTTCCCTGTCCTCCAATTTGCCACCTGGAGTAGTTGCACTGTATCCCTTTTCACTCTATCCTCCCATCGCAGCCTAGGCCTTCCTACTCTTCTCCTTCCAATTAGGTGCCTGGTCATTAATCTTTTGGGGACTCGCGAGTCTGGCATTCTTTGTACATTTCCAGACCATCTCAACTTGAGGAGCTTAGTATGGTATAGCTAGTGGTCCGATATATATTGTACAGTTCATTGTTGTGGCGAATGCGCCACCGATTCTCTTCCTCGACTGGTTCACATATTCTTCGCAACACTTTTCTTTCAAATGCGTCCAGAATTTCAGTCATCTTCACTGTCAGTGTTAATGCCTCACATCCATATGACAGTACAGTTCTAAAAAAGGTTGAAACGTACTACTAAAATGCGACGTGATGTGTCGACACTTGATGCGAATCGTGCACATATACAACACACCACGTGATGCTACAACACGCTTTGCTAGTGTCGTAGAAGGACGGAAGTGTATTGATCTGGCCATGGATTTACTATTTAAAGATGAGCTGAATGAAGATTTTGAAGAAGATTTATAGTAGATTTCAGGGATACATCTTATACAGAAACAGTTGAATAAAAAAAATTTCTCTCCAAGCATTATTTCTAACACTATGATCACGGTATTGGCCTGAACTCTTATCATATAACACTGGGTACCGTTTCACAAATTCTATTAATTGCTTATCTGGCATTTTAAACAAATACTAACAAAATATCTATTAACCAATAATGTTCGGGTTTTAACAGGAATCACTGTGATGCGTGATGTGATGCGTGATGCGTGTGATGCGTCGCATGGCGTGTGTGCCCCTCTCTTTTGTGACGTCGATTATTCATGACTTATGAGTTGACAAAACACAAAATCATTTGTGCTCATTTTCGAACCGCTGTCCTTGTGTTCGTACAATTACAATGCCTTTATTGAAAATTCCTTCATTCAAAGCCGCTGGTCACTAAATCACAAATACAAATACATCAATGAAGTGTATGTAAAGTGTATATTGGTAGTATGCAAGATGACTAGATATACAAGAATAAGCAATATGTAAATTGTATATTTGTTTCTACACTTACTAAATAAATGATGTGACCTTTAGGTGGAGATGCAGAGGGCTGTCGGGGCCCGCATCGGCGGCGCGGTGGGGGCCGGCAGGGGCCGCGGCGGGGCGAGGGGCAGGCCCAAGCACAAACACAAACCCAAGCCACCCAAGGACAAGATGGCGCAGCTGGCCGCCTACTTCGTCTAGTGCAGTGCAGTGAATAACTACACCCCATCCAAAACTAATTATTTCACACGTTTCAATCGAAAACGTGTGCTGTGCAGTTCTTCCACTTTTCTATTAGGAACACGTACCTCAATCATTTCCTAGATTAATATTACTGAACTATATTGTTATTTATTAAAGTGTGATCCATGATTTAAGCATGATAACATGTAACATTAACTAATGTATGTTCTGTTTTAAAAATGATTGCTTGTGCTATTAATGAGTAGAAATAAGATATAGAGCTATGTCAATGTATGAATCTGCCCAGATAAATGTTATGTACTAAATCAAATAATTCAAACAATTTTGAATAGTGATATTTTCATTAATAAAAAGAAAATGTATAAAACCACTATTTATTGAATAATCAACATGTTTTGGGGCCGATATATTTTTAGTATACGTTGTATATTCTTGAAACGTATTGATCATCCAATAAATATCGGTTTTATAAAAGGCGTTTTTTTTTATTAATAATAATAATTTTACCACAAACTTACTTTGCTATTGTTAATATTTTCAATTGAGTTTTGTGTAACCCCTAATACTAGGTAATCCTTTATTGTATTACCAATTCTAAAATCAAAATTATTTTTGTTTCATTTAAAACATTCATTAAAATGATGTTAATTAATGCCAAAAATATGTCTTTTCATTTTTATTATAACCACTCATATTGTCATGTATCTTCACAAAATCTCGCTACCACAGTGAACTATATTAGACAAATAAAATTACGACTTTAGGTCTAGAAAAATAAAGTTATATAAAGTAAAATATTTCGTTGAACACGATAGATGGAATATATAAAGTTATAATATAAAATTGTTTGGTCAGTAAGAACATCTGTTGATCCCTTTCCGCAAACAATATACAGTGATTGGGTACCCACCACTTTCCCAGGACCGTTTTATGAGCTTATGCTGACATATCGGCCCTTCTCATACGTCGCCTGGTTGATATTTTTTTCTCTAATAGCTTTCTCCGTGCTGGGCCGTGTAGGGCGGTCCAGCAGGGAGATGCAAAGCAAAGCCCAATCACTGCCCCCCTCTCGCAGAAACATAATCTTTAAGCATAAATTAACAATATGCAGTAAAACCTCTGTTTTCCATGTCTCAGGGAAAAATTGAGGAAAATGTAAAAGTGAGGAAATGAAAACTTTATAGCAACGTGAAATATCTTTACATTTCAATGAAAATAAAATAAACATTGAATGTTATTCATAAAATGAACATTTTTTAGATTACTTAGTACCTATTGACTATTTTTTTGTCTTGCTAGCAAAACGTAAAATAATTCTGTTTCATTTTCATCACGATCTGGAGTCTTCTCTTTCAGAATAATACCACCACAGAGAAATTTGAATTTCTCCCAAACAGAAACCGTTGTCAATATCTTTACATTTTTTAAAAATAATCATCTTGTATTCTTTTGTATTTTTTGTCGCAATTTTTTAAATGCAAATTGTTAAGAATATTAACCATTAAAATGTCTATCGTAATAACAAAAATCACACTGTATATTATAATAGATAAACAATTAAACAGAAATATTCAACAAAATAATAAAAACTATTAGTGTTTACTGTATAACCAAAATATATATTTTTGGAATGGTATTATGTTATTGGTTGAATTTTCGTACTAAAAACAACAGTAACATTAGGCCACCTGTAACACACGATGCATGTAATCTTGACAGTTCTCTGTACTATCAGAGAGCTAAAAATAAGATTAACATGGAGTAGGCTATCGGAAGAAATCTAACTTCCGACATTTTTTATTAACAGTGGGTATTCTAACTTGACCAATACCCATAGTAGATATTATAAAATATTACATTATAATAATTACAGCATCATGATCATCACTTGCCTCTACAACCCTCGGAGTTGTCCTCCGCTAATCTCTTTTTTAATTTTGAATCTCCAATGCAGATAGAGGACATTATCGTTCCATTTTAACTTAGGTCTTCCCAAGCTCGGGCGGTCTGTTGGTCTCGTGATTGGTATTAGCTGTTCATTCGTTCTCTCCGAATGGATGACTGCTGAAGTTTTCATGTTTTCATAAAATTGCATTCATGCTTAGCTTATTAAACATAATTTTATAGAATTCGGAGGTACGTCAAAATCTAATTTCTAAAACTGGCCCAAAGGGCATCTCTAATTTTTCCTTTCAAAATCATCCAGTGCATGTAAAATGGTGAAATATGTAAACATTACATAATTCTAAATGTCGTAATAGCTTGCCTTCAATTGTTTTTTAATTGTTATTTGAAGTACCTACATATTTACGAAATTTATTGAAATTGATTTATCATGGTTTTGAGTTTGCCATGTTGCCAACATCACTGAATACTAAATACAGGAGTTGAAGAGCTATCTTTTTTTATCTATCCAATATTTTCACAATTTTAATGATACAATACTTGTAGAATCTCACCTAATAATATTTTGCCGATGTGTAATATGTACATATTTATAGAAAAAGTATAGGCTTAAGAATAATGTTCATCAAAATGCCTCACAAACCCAAATGAGGTATTGTGTAATTTTCCATGGGCAATTTGTTATCATTTGCAATTTTTAATAATTTACATTTTTCAAGTATGTATATTAAAATATCAATATTTTTTTATACTTGGTAATTGGTTGCTTTTTGTACAATAGGTATTGATTTAGCATTGACAATACATATTATAAAGATGTAGAATTTGACTGGTACAGGTTGAACGCTTGAAATGCACATTTGTAATATCCATTCAAGTTATTCATATTTTCAAAGCACAAGCATTTAGTGAAAATATGAAGTTTTCAGATTAAAATTTTATGTTTTAATATTGTAAACAAATTAATTGTATAATTTTAACATTTTTGTACATAGCTAGATACATTTTGACGCTATTTGTATCTCTAAATTACATAAATGAACCCAAACCATAACCAATGCCAATATCTTGACATCTTTTAGAATTTTCCAATTCAATTGAAAGGAGACATTCTGACTTTTTTTAAACTGTTTGGGGTGAGTAATGAGTAATATATAATTATGACATTCTTAATTTATTCAAAGAATATCCTTTTAAAATGAGTCCCCATACAACTGTCAAAAATCAATATTGAGACTAATATATCAAAAATCAATATTGAGGCTTGTAATACGGGCTTGCCAGGCAACTTTCCCCCGATTTCTTCTTACCAGACAAAGCTAGGGAATGGTCTTTTGATTGTGGTCGACCTATAGACTTTTTGTATCTTTTTTCATTGCTAATTTTATGATTCTGAAAATTGTTTAATTTCTGAATAAAATTCAGCCACCAATAAATGGCAAAACTTTCCTATATATGTTTGTATTGCAAATGAGATGAAAAATTGTTTATAACCCATGGGATGCCAATGCTTTTAGGACCTATTATTGCATATTTGTCTTATTTGTTCATTTTGATGGGTTAACTGTGTTTGTATTTACTACCAATTGTTTTATAACTACAGTACTATTAAAACACAATGATTCTACCAAACCAAAAAATAAAATTTCATTATAACGAATTCTTATACAGGAATAATGATTTTTTCCTAATATTTATTATCTGCGGCATAGGAAAAAAGTGCCGTAATATTGCGCGTAATGAATGATCGTCGAACGGCCAACTCGAGTTCCGCAGGCGATACACATACGATATGGCACGACTGCACCCTGCCGACGGTTTAATACCATAATTCATATTTCTACATGAAATTAGGTAGGTACATAGTTTTATGAATATGTTAAAAATAATTATTAACTTGTTGTGGGCTGTAAATTTTCGGAATTTTTTGTGATTTTTCTTTTTACGAAAAAACCATGAAAACATGCGTATATTAAAAAAAAACACACATTCATATTATTTTATCGTAAGTGTCGAAACGCAATGATTTTTTTATCATTTAAGTAAAAAAAAAAATCTTTTTTTGAATTTCCATAATGTTGCCAGCGCAACATTTTCTGAAAAATAATAATAATTTTTTTATTTGTTTATTAGAGACAACACTACTATTAATAATAATAATCTTCTTCTGTGTGATATATTTTGTTGCACGGCACGGCACACGACGGGACATCGCACTCATAACACATAAATATGATACACTTTCACACACACACATATTTCAAATAAACGCAACAAAATTGCGTGTATTTTTGTTAATAAATCACTATTAGTATTCAATTGAATCATAAACCAACAAAAACTGACAAATATCGCAAAACATATCGTATATATTTGTATATACGTGTACAAATAAATCGAGAATCGAAAAAAATAAATTGTATTTTCCGCGCACATTGCGCGTGACCTTGACGATGGAATATTTGAATTTCGATTGCACAACACGCGATCGGAGCGCCATCTATGACAATTCTATACGATTTTGACGGCAGAAAAACTTCTGTTTTGATTGTTGATTTAAAATATAATCCGTGATGTTTTTGAGTTGAAAATGGAACGACAGGTCACAACAGGATTTCTCTATTGGGAAAAAATTACGTTTTTCAAATCCGATACGCGGCCGTCGATAAATAAATTATTTTGTGCCTGTCGGATATATGCGACGCGGCCCAGGGGAGGTTAAAAAATATTCAACATTGGAGGAAAATTTTTCAACAAAGGGATGCCACTATTATCAGTTATAAATTTGTAATTTTTTTTTAATATTTGTTTGAAATTTTCACCACATTCTTAAGACCTCAAGCTTTAAGAAAATGCAAAAATTTAAAAATCATTTTTTTCAATATGTCTAGGTAGATATTCCCCTTAATAACTTTCATCGATTATAAAAAATTCATTTGCTCCAACACAATTCAAATAAAATTATAAAAATTTTTTTTTTCAAATTTTTACAAGGTTTTTATCATTTTATCTGACTTGTATTTTTCATAATCGACAGAAGTTACTGTAATGATACTTCAACTTTTTGCAAAAAGTAAGTCAGAAATATTGAAAAAAAAAAGTTAACTTTGATACTGCATATCTCCATAACTATTGGGTCAAGGTTGCTTGAACATTTTAGACTCATAACATAGGCAGAAATCTACCTGCCAAGTTTCTACTGCTAGCTCTGGTACACCCTGTATATGTATCATTTAACATTTCAAATATGAGAACAATTTATTATATGTCTATGAGAGTCAGAAGACTCGTGTGTAGAGAAAGAGTACACAGAGAAGAGAACAGGTTTACGATTATATTATGTGTCTAGTAGGTGTTTGTATATATGTTTTTTGGTTTCAATTATAAATTTTTTCTGATCGATTGAAGATTTTAATACCAAGAAACTAAAATTTTCATCTTGTTGCTAGCTTGAAGCACCTTATCCTCCCGACTGATGCAAAATTAGTTTCTTTTGATTAAGGCCAGATTATTTCAAGTTGGATCAAAGTAAGCGTAAGTCCTGGGTTAAATCGAGTTTAACCTCAAGGTTACGGGAAATCGCACAGAAACAGTTGTTTCACGACAAACATTGGATTAGGGGTGTTGCAATTGTGTAAACTAAAAATCATAGATAAATGCACTCCAAAATAATTGTGCATACCTTTAAGGTACTCTGTTTTTGAGAACTTCTGTGCAAAATTAAATGAATTCGTATGAGGAGAATAAGCTTAGGTCCCGTTAACTTTATTTTTTTTAAAACAGAAATGCGAACATGGAATGTGTTTATCATTAATATACTTACTATTCTCAAACTAAGATAAAAGCCTATGCCATGAAAATGGGACTAACTTGCTGGTGTCCTGGAATGGGGCTCGATCACTAGGCGAGCATCATAACCATTACACCAAGAATTTACTCAAGCTCAACTATAGACAGTTTTTGAGAAACAAGGCCTTATTTAGCTTATAGTTTATAATATAAACTTTGCATGTGAAAGGTATGTATTTTTAATTATTTGATGAATTTGAGCAAAAATAAACCACCAAAATGCTTCTGTCATTATTGCTTGCCCGACGTAAATTGGCGTGCGGCGACTTTTGAACTAAAACCAGCCCCGCCCGCACCCGGCGGTAACCCCTCGCTCTGTCATTCAGTTGAATTTCGTATGGTGCAAGAACAATTGCCAATGAAGTATTAAAGTTTTGCAAAGCTGAAAAAGCAAATAATCGACCAATATTACCGTTTGACAGATAGAGCGGCCGCCGCTACTGTTTCATTTCTTTAGTGTTGCCCGACCAAATTTCTATTAAAGGCTTTGACACCGGTCACCGGACATTCTGTACATTATGTATTGTGTAAATACAGGGACGCCCTCCCTTGCACGCGTAAACACCCAGGTTTAGTTATGTCTAACTAAACCTGGGTGACAATAACATCCCTGAATGTAAACAAAAACATCCAGGACTGAAAATCAATTTCCATCGATTAACCACAATATATATTTCCGCCTGACCATAGCTGTTGTGGAAATAATTAAGGTTTTATATAAAAAATTATGTGTCGTATCTCATAGACTGCGTAAATCATAACATAGTTCCTGCACAGAATATGTTTTATCAAAGATATTTATTCCTAGTTTGTGTCTACAAAGATACTTACATATATATCGCAATCCACCTGCAAACATATAAAATCTTCAAATTTTTCTAAGATGCTATTTTTAGCAGTTTTGTGACATATTTTACATTGGGATCTTCCAATAAATAAAAAATCTTTTTTTAAAAAAAAAACGAGCGAGCCTTACAGTAGTCGCATATGATGTGTAACATTTGACATCTCACAATTAAAAATATCAATTGAGCAGCAACAGAAATTAATGTCAAAATTTAAAAAACTAATACTTATATATTAATTAGTAAATACAAGCAAAGAAAATGTATACGCATTTATTTATTATTGAATTGTGCAACACTGGGTAGGTACTGTATCTCGAAGATATAAGCCAAAATATATCAAAGTTACAACGTCTAACGCTTGACACCAGCCGTATAGCTGGAATCAGAAGCTGGTAGTGTGCATCTTCGCTATGATAGCACTTGTTGGACGTTGATTTGTTTATAAATGATGAATTTTTTTCATCGAGCGCGCTCCTGTGTTGAATGAGATTGCGCGCGCCTTCCTGGCGTCTTATTTCCATTGTGTCAATTTTCACAAAATCACTGCCACAGATTGCAGGAAAGCGACAGGGAAGATATTACACATCAAAAATCTTTTGTTGTAAAACTTAAATTTAAACATCTAAATAATTAACACAAATTTATAGTTTTTATTTATTTATTTATTCAATAAACCATATTTTATGTTTTCACTGTTTATATAGTATATGATTAAAAAAAATTTAAGAAAAATCAAATAATAGAATATAATACCAACATGATTCAAATGGTATTGATGTTACAACTGTAAAAAAACCATTTATTTTACAATACGAGAGTTAAATAATTACTAGATTTTATTTTATTCTAAGAAAAATGTTGTGAATGAAAGAACAGGGAACCGAGAAAATTAATTTCCATTAGTACATTTTCTCTTAAAATATTGGAATAACAAATAACAATAGAATAACCCAATATTATCCACAGCCAGAATTTTGTCTAATAAATTATTAATTAGCGATTTAAACAAAAGCTTCATGATATTTCATAATGTGTTTCAAATACAATATTTTCGTAAGTTTTTCAATGAACTTGAACAAAAATCATTTTAGCTTTTAGCTTTCTGTCAATGAAAAAATAAATCCACGAATGAATTATATATTTCCAACCATATTATTTTGCCAAATAAAGTCTAAGATATTGTGTAGTTTTCAAAGAGGCACATGGATGCATATTTTAAGAAAGTTTAATTTTATCCTATATAATATACTAAATGTTACGATTCATGACCAGAATATACGTAGCTACCTGGGGAAGTTGATTACAAAATGCGCCAACCAGTTTAAAACTGCCGCTGTAAGAAATTTCATATCAGCTCCAGTTTGGATGATACAATTTTTAGATATTGAGATATCGGCAACTGTACATTCGTATTACATATTAGATATATGCATAGTTTTGAAATCACTGGTTCTTTAGGTACATTGTAATATACTGTTCATTTTTAATGATTTTTATGTTTGTCTTATGACTAGAACGGCAAGGATCAATATAAACATGTTTGTGACTAAAATAAACATCCATATTACACCAAATATAAGGCGAGGTATTTTTCAAATATTTCTTCCTAAAAAAGTGAATCACCATATCTTAGAGGCTGAATCCTCTCGAGAGTGAAGGCCATGGCGTGTGATAGGAGAAACATCTGACCGTTGTATCTAATCAAGCGTCGTCTCACTAAGGACAAGATATTTAATATGATATGAAAAATTCTGCAGTCGTAAATTTATATTTTTTTATTCGCAGATTTTACAAAACACATGGTCAGGTACCTGGCGAAACACAACTGACTATCGAAACTGAGCTGTTAAAAAAGGACTTAATTTTTGAATATCTGAATATTTCTCGATTGTTAAAACTATAAACGCTTTGGTTGATACTGTTATTGTATTGTATGTGGTTGTCAAATTATGACGGCTATTCCTAAATTCTACTGACAAACTTCTAGAGAAAATAAAGAGTATTATTGTTTATGTAACATATCACAGCAGATTTCTCCACTAAATTATGTACACGGTAACTGCGTCGTGACCAGCGGCACTTATTGGTATCGTATGGCGTCACACCCACCGCGCATTATTTTAGTCACCTCCACTAGTCCATCAAATTTGTCAGTTAAGGTTTACAATATTCTGTACAGACATTTTAATGCATTATTTCTTATCAGTACCCTCGGAACTAAATATTATTTTCGAGTTAACAAAGGAAAACATGCTGCATTTCTCATTTGAATGAAAGCGGGTCGCCTTATTTTTGGAATCAACAATATGTACAATCAACATGAAATTTGCTTAGTACATCCTGTTCGTTGCATTACTTATATATTGGTCATTTGGTAAAATCAAATAATCTATTAATTATCGGGGATTTTCTTATAACTTATTACATATACAGCCTGCTTCATTATGTATTGTAAAAGTGTTTCTAATATTATTTGCAAAAAAATTAAATGCCTTTTTTGGATAGAATATTAGTGATATGGGTGGGGTGATAAAATATATGGGTTTTTTTCACAATAATTACCACACTGCAAAAAAGTGCATTTGGAACAATATGAAAGCCAAGCGATAGAAACTTATAATAAAGGAATGACCCGTATACAATGATGTTGCGTAGAACAGTTTATTTATTATTATATAGTAATTATATAATAATAAATAAACTGTTAATATTGTTATTAAATAGTAAGTGTATGGCATTTGCATTTGATGTAAAAGTTCACTATGCTGTACACTGATTTATTTAGGATCATTTGAATGGTTGAATCAAATTACGCACTAAGTACCATAACTGACAAGCTGAGGAAAACAAGATATAGTGAATAAAAATGTCATATATAAGTTTTTATGAGATTTTTTTTAAAAATCTTTACTGTACATCCCACCTGTCTTTTCTAAATAAAAACTAGAAGAAAAAGTTTTCTGTGTTTCCTGTAATTAAGTTGCGTAATATGCATTTCAAACAACTCCCAGTGCTCTTTCCTATGAATGGCACTAAGTCCAATGTCTGTGTAGTTTAACATTAGATAAGTACCCCGAGCATATTCAAACAGTATCCCTTGCCCATAACAAAATACCGGGATGAATGTTAATTTCAAAACACAAAATAAATCATACCTCATTTATTGGTGGATTTTTTGCTGGAATGATATTCTGAGTTATTGATGTACATATATTCCAGGCCTTGTGTTTTTCTTCTTTTATTTGTACTATATTCATTATAACACCTTTTCCTTGTTGTTTGTATGGGGAGCTCACACGAAGCGCATCCTACTTGGTCAGCCATTTTTATACAATCTGAAGTTAGCGGACCATGGCACTTAGTGCCGTTTATAAAATAATATGCCGTGGTACTTGGCCAAGTCGCGATATTCAAACGAGCAAAACGGCTAAATGCAACATTGCAGGGACATAATGCATAACTGTGGTTATTGGCGATGTCATATAGAACCAAGCTGCATACTTAGTTTGAAAAATGAAATTTTGGTACTTAGTGCCTATTTTACTGCAACCATTCATACGATGGTGAGGTACTGTCGCATGAATTTTTTACAAACACTTTCAAACTTATCATTGTCATCGAAATACTGCCAATCAGAAGATTAGATCTGCAAAGCGTAAAGTATTCATGACAAAGCAACAGCATGGTCAGAGCGTATGTTGTTTATTTGGACGTGTCAAATATTCCCCCAATTTTTTACAATAACCAAGATTATAGGAATTATATAACATAATAGAAATTTTCTCTTTTTGTATTATGAATAAAAATAATATTAATTTGTATTAAATACATTAAAATTAATTCTAGAATTTCCATTATACGTAATAGTTGTATAAAGAACAAACTGTATTGTTATACTAGCCTAGCTATGAATTGTAGATGCCTTTAGATCTTAATTCCTATGTTATGAGTTTTACAATAACATTGTGTTCCCTTTAAAAAATCTTCTATACAGTTCAACCATTATTATATTATAATAATACTTAATATCGTGGTTATATACAATGGTCTCTTTTCAAGAGCTTGGTAAAAATTTGTATGAAAAAATCTAGAAACATGACTGCTTAACTATTTTGAAACTCTATAGCTAGATTATTTAATGTTTAATCAAAATCAAACTAAATACTGATATTTTGATAGTTTGATGTGCAAGTAGGAGGAGTAAAAACAATGGTAAGTATACCTCTTTCCATTTAAGAGAGACAATCGAAATTAGTACGTGTAAGCCGTGTGTATGAGGTACATTGTTTCGTTTTGATAGTGCTTATATCCGTAAACACGGTTTACACACACTGATTCAATCGTTTTTCTTAATGGAAAGAGGTCTACCCGCTTTTAAAATGCAGTATTAATGTGACGCAGCTGTGAATCAAAAACATGGTTTTAGAAATATAGTACTCAAGGCCATTTTTTATTTTATTTTTCAAAGATAATATCTAAATCTGTATTATAATAGCAATATGTAGCAATACAATTTTTTAAAAGATATTTTATTTTTGAATAATGCGTGAATTAATACTTTTTTCTGGCTATTTTTCTGGTCATTTAAAAATATTCAATACACATCGGGCATATTTTTCATATTATTGATTGATATTGCAGTTACTTTGTGGTGTGACATAATTATTTCAATTCAAACTAAATTAAACTTTTTAATGCACACACATTGAGTTAAATTTAACACAACTATAACTCAATGTGTGTGCATTACAAAGTTTAATTTAGTTTAAATTAAAATATTTTTTCATATTACGTTTTTACTGTACCAATTTTTTACGCTTCATATTTTCATACTTCAAATTTGTATAAATAATAATCATTTATAGCAAGTTATTAGAATTTGACATGTTATCATAAAATGAAATTTAACACCTTTCTGTTTACAAAACAATTTACTTAGGTGGAGTTACATTGCTGCGAGCGTTCCCCCCTCTAAGCTAAGAAAATAAACTTTTTATGTATACTTTGTATATTTACAAACTCAAATAAGTAACTGGTAAGATAATCTCCCCTCCCCCAGCACCCAAATTATGGTACCAGACCTTCAAATTACACCAAAAGAGGTTTTTTGTGCACAGCAACTCTATAAAACTCCAGAAACTCTATAAAAGATTCTGTCTGCCATGAAAACCAGACTCTACACAGTTTCTATTGTTTCAATATTAAAAAATCAGGTGAAATCCATTACACAGAATGTCACTGTTGTCAAAACGTAATATTTAATCTGTTGCAGTCGAACTTTACGAATGACCGATGATACATAACATGGATTTTTATTGAATATAAATACTTATTGAAATAAATATTTCTAGTATTTTTAATTTCGTGGCCTTGGATACTATATATTAAAATAATGCCTTTATAATTGTGTAGATATAATTATATGACAATACTTTAAAAGTAAAATACTAAAAACTGACAAAATAAAACAAGGATTTATTCCTAAATAATAACAGTTCACAGCGAAAAGGTTTAACCAACATCAACATACTGAAACTTTGTCAACCATTGTAAATATTCGGTACCCTTAAATTGTGTCTAAATGACCTTTTGCAAGGGTTAAATTATAAATGTATATAAAAAAAATAATTATATTAATCAACAATTTCATGCTTAGTATAATAAGTCTTGCAAAGTATAAAAAACTATAAGAAAACTTAACGCTAAAAGAAGTATTCTAGAAGTATTTGTAATGCAAATACTATCTGCCAATAAAGAACTGGCTCACATTTAAACGAATCATAAACAGTAGTTGACATTCATTTCACATTTTCTCGCTACCGCTTAAGTACGTGTCATCAGCCTTTGAATCACTCATAAACTTAAGAATTAATTATAATACGAAAGATTTGTAGAATTGTAATTGTGCTAGCTTATTTGATAAATAATTGTATGCACTTAACAATCAATAATCTGTCACTGCCGAGCCTATATTTACATTAAGGTGTAACACCGTATATAAAAATGTGGATACATTTCGGCTCGATGGTGGCAAAAGTTCTAAATTAATCTCACTGATATATCAATATAAGTTATCCCATCCAAAGCTAAAATTCTCAATCTGGACAATGCGTTTCGAAACGTCATTTTTTTAACACAACATAAATATATGTATTCTAAATCCACTCCAAAAGTATTGTCCTCCTATGTTTTCTCAGAAAAATATCAATTATTGTATAAATTATATTTGATTTGTGAATAATTTTTATAAATAATATTATGTACAATAGGAAAACATTAAAAAATATACATGTATAAAACGTGTTCATATTAGATGAGAATTTTTCAAAAAAAATTAAATCATACATTTGGCAAAGTTTGTGGCATGACATCTGTGGTTAATTATCTCAGCAACATTAAGTTTATATATTTCAAGCGTGTTATCAGATGTGATAACTCCAAAACACTCTGTAAGGTCTATGAACTCGGCCAAATGGAATCTCGGCCCACAAGCGCCCAAGAAGGGTGGACAATGTTTAACAGGAAGATTTGAGAGACCTGGAGGATGACCATGAACTTAAAAGGCCTTCAGGGCCAACTATAATAAATGATTCTCAATTATCAATCTAAAAACCACTGCAAAGTGAGCGCCAATGTCCCCCTAGCCTACCGGTGATGCCTCCTTATGGACCGAATAATTCACAAAGGAATTCCCCCATGTGTAGATATTATTCCTAACCTTTTTAGGGTATTTAGAGGATATCCAAATAGCACATGTTGTAACTTTTCAAAAGATTGAATTTTCCATTGCAAGAATTAGAGCTATCGATTTGTGCAAACTGATTGTTAAAACCAGAAACATCTTGCTGAACGGTGAGAGGTTTCTAATTTTAATATTTCCTCTCCGGTGCTGTAAACTGAGTTGACACTGTCTCTAATTTCGTGAATATTTCTGTAAATATATTGAATACAGAGTTCAGATGTTAGATATTCCTCGATAATATACTTATATATGTATTCAATAAAATAATTACTATATATTAAAAAAAAAATTTCAATCAAATTAAGCGCAATGAAAAAGCTTTGGATGCCGGTCGCGCTAATGATTATTACAACAAACATTATGAAATGTGTTGTAAAACTTAAATATATACAACTTCAAAAAATATGGTAGATGTGTTATACCATAGGTGGAAATGGTGAATGTTACATTGTGTAAAGTGATCACTTAAGCCAGCCGTACGATAGGTCGTAAGCCTTATGAACACCCAAAGACTTCCATACCTACTTTCCCATAATAAATATAATTTCGTCTTTACGAGACATCTATAATGTGTTGAATGTATAAGTATTTACCAAATGCACTATGAAATGTTCTCTCAAAGACGTTAATTTGTCAATGTGTGTGTACACTGTAGGAGACAATACATTTGCGGTGTACAGAGCACAATGCAGTAGTATTGTATCGTAGCCGGATTAACAAACTTCACTTTTAAGTCTCAGAATACAAGAAGATTACATTATTTATCTAAATTGAAAACTCTGCAAATAAGTTCGAATTCTAAAAGGCAATATTATAAAAAGCTTACTCAACAAAAGAGTACTTTACATACCTTATGAAGCCGTGTTATATTTAATGTAGGATGATTAAATAAACGTTGGACACGTCTAGTTATCGGATTTTGTAGCAACTGCATGAAATGTCTGAAAACTAGTCGCGTAATTGTGCACAACGTTAGTTAACTACCCTTTTCCAAATATAATATACCTATGTTAAATATTTTTTAATAAATATTATGTCTCTAGTATTATGAGATGACCCCAAAAAGTGGGAAACCGTTCCCGAGCTAGCAACATTACGCGGGTGGGAAGTGGGATAGGTGCAGGATGTACCATAGAATAGAAAGAGATGCACATATTGTTTTTGACACTGTGCGGAATATGAAATTACAGTTGAGTGTGGCTCCTGTTTTGGTCTGTATTCTGAGTTTTAAGTAGCGGCTGCACAGTTTATGATGCCCAATGTTTTTTCTCATTTTTTACACAATTGATTAATATAAGTAAAAAATGTAAAATATTCATATTTATCAGACTTCAATATGAAAAAAGTCTATAAGTACACTGAGTTTTCAGCACCGGAACGCACATTTTAATTTCAGCACCGTCTGGGAAAGGTTAATTTAATGGAGTGTAGATTGATATTAGAACACATTCCAGATGTTATTAAAAGTTTTGACAAAATAAATAATTATTCATTAATAAACTTTGCGAATTGCATGATTTATAAAAATAATTGAAACATTATGAAACCTGATTTAATAGATGTGAAAAACAAAAGGAGCAACACATATTACTTTTCACTAACGGGCATCAAACATATGATAACCTGATAAATTTTCATAATTAAAAATGACAATAAACAATGCAAAATAATAGGAAAAACTATTATACTTAGAAATGTTGAGTTTGACTCAAGTATTAAATATATATAATTATTATAGTTTACTTAGAATTTTTAAAATAAATAGTTACCCTATATTTTGATGAGAATGATAATAATAATAATTAAAAGTAATTTTATATACCATTTTAATAAATGCAATTAATTGTTATACAAATTGTTTATATTTTATAAATTTGAATATACATTATCAATTTCTTACATTTTAAACTTGAGCCCGAGGAAATATTTTAACTACTTAAAGCTCTTAGTTGAGGGAACCTCCCGGGAAGCTTCCCGCCCAGAATTATTATGCCGACAAAAGGACTACATTTAAAATATTTTAATAATTCCATGACTCGTTTCCCGACTATAAATTCGATATAGGAAAGTTTATATTTTCAATAATTATTATAAACACTTAAACATACTTTTCAAATAGGCTTAGTTAAACATTCGGACAAACATTAAAATCACATCAAATTTTGGGATATTACAGAAGCCTTTCTTCCAGTTCCACAAGCGGAGCTTCAGAACTCACTTCACTCACTCCATTGTTATACTCACACATGCTCTACTACACACGGCCGCCTCACACCGCCGTCGTTCACTTTGTCGTTTCCTTAATCCAGAATGCAATATTTACACTGAAGAGTTAGTGATGAAAAATAAACTATCAATTGTTTTAAATTGTCCACACTTGCACTTTCTCTGCGACCACACACCAACTGGCGTGATCGTAATACGAAGATATGATGTGCAGGTTTTCCACATATTTCTCGATCAGCTGGTCCAACTCCCCCTCTTTGAAAACGTGATAATACCTATGAAAGGTGATGGCACCCCCACCATTATCCGAAGGCAGACTATCCTGAGACGTGTCACTGAGAGAAGCCTGTAAACTCGGCCGATCCTGGACATTCAGAGTGTCTTCCGCCCTCTGCCTTAACAGAGGACTTCTTACGGGAGCTGTTTCTTCCGAGGATGACCTGCCGTCGGCGAGTTTCCTTTCTTTAGACCACTCGCTGCACGAAGCCAGAGACGCGGTGCTGGCACGGCCCAGTGACGCCGTGCTACCTCCGCAATCTGTTTTTCCCGCACTATTTGTATCCCTACGACTCCAATCACTTCCAGATCCCGATATGTCACCCGCATCACTCGATTCTATGGAGTAACCTGGCTTTAGAACAGCCATGCCAACTGACGAGCGAGGAGTGATAGATTCTGGACTTATTTCCATTTTATCCACTTCACTGGAATCAGTGGATTGACCAACCTTTAAAGACGAACGTTTATCTGTGCCGTATGAATCTATACTGATTTCAGATTCTAACGAGTAACCGGATTCTAGTGACTGACTGGCTACTTTATTTTCCAAGTAATCGTTGGCGTCTATCGTAATTTCTGGGTTTCCGTTGGATTCTATCACATTCACTGCTGGAACGACCATATCTCCGTCACCAGTGTTCACGTTGAGGGTGGAAGAATCGCTGCACTTATTTGGCACATCACTACTAGTTTTGTCATTGTTATTTAATAAATTGTCTAATTTTCCCTTTTCACTGATAGGAATCTTATTCGTATTGGATAAATTATTTTTCTTACTTAGGTCAATTGCGTTATTTACATTATTGTCAACAAATATTTCACTCGATGTGATTTTATAATTTTTGCGTTTACACGTACACTTTGGAAAATTACTACGGTTTGATTTGTTTCTTTCAGTGTCTGCCGGGCACTTGTATGCCTCTCCCGATGAAGAACTACACTCGGTCGAGGCTTGGGGGTGTTCTAATTTCTGCAGCTCATCGGAGAGATCATCGAGAACATTTTGACACAATTTATTTTTACTTTTTCTTTCTTTTTTGCTGATGCCACTTTCGCAAATATCAAAATCCTCTTCACTCATCCGCTTCGAATACTGATCTATCTCTTGAAGTAGTTTCTCACTTAATTTTTCTGCAAACTCTGTTAAATTTTGTTTGCAATCTTTGCTCCATTCTTTCTCATCTTCCTCATTGGCCGCAATTATATCCGACTTGCAAGTGACGAGCTTTTCATTGGCATGCAGACGAGTGAAACTATCGGATTTAATTACCTTGTCACCTTCTAAACTAGACAGAGACATTGAATCATAGGGGTACTTTGTTGGACTCCGATGGCATTTAGAAAAACAGTCTTCCAAAGATAATCCTTCATGTTTTATCGGAGAAAGTTTATTAAGGCTCCACGTGGAGTTGCTGGTGCTACCTTGTTTAGGGGATCTCTCCTTAGACCTTCTTCCGGGTGAAAGTCTTTCTAAGCTGGATGTACTTCCGCTAGAGCTCGTGTGAGAGTGTGATCTGGACCGTTCTTCCAGGAGTCTAAGGTCACCCGGGGAGAGCTTATTTAAACTCCAATTACTGCTGTTGGAACTTTCAGAACTAGCTTGCACGATAGCCATCGCCTCGGCAGACTCCATGGAGTCTAGTTGCTTCCTCCGAGCCCGGGGGCTGGACTGTATGACGGCTTCGCAAGTCTCATCGAGAGAGTGCGCAACTTCCGCAGCGGCCTCCAGTAGGCTCTGGCATGATGTGGTAGATATTGGTGTTGTCGGTTCAGTGTCTGGTTCACAAATTACGGGAGGAATGATTGCTGGCAATTCTGAAAACAGATAAAATCATGTGACATTTAGTGTTTGTGATAAAAAAGTTCAATAAAAATTAAATTAGAAAAAAAACTTAATATAATACAAATGGTACCAGTGGTCAGTATTGCTTGGGATTCAGTTCATTAGTAATTTAAAACAGGAATTGAGACAGAGGTTGTCTTTGTATTAGGCAGGCCCTAAAGAGTAATAATTTTAAATTTGGTTTAGATTGGTCAAAATTTGTAAAATTTAAAAAAAAGTAAACATTCATTTTATAGTTAAAATATAATTGTTATTGAATATAGATTTATATGAGAATTATATTAAAAACATTGTTTGACAAAATATACGTAATACAGTTTATTTTTATAACATCTGTTTCCAGTAATTTACCTTTATCTTTGGCCGGTTCTTTCGGATCCTCTGGTATCACGTTGATGACACTGTCCATGGAGTCTGGTGAGGAAACTCCACTAGAATCGCTATCCATATCATCAGTCTCCGGGTTAAACAGTTCCAGAGACAGAAGGCGAGGTAAAGGTTTGGCAGTAAGTTCAGTCTTCCCTTCTTGAGTTGAACATCTCCTGACTATGGGGAAGATAGTTCTGCTATTGGTTGAGGCGAACCCTGGCCTCTGTCTTAAAAGATCTCTGATCTGTTTCAATCTTTCCCTCCTCTTTCGATCCATTAATCTAGAATTCAGACTCTCACTCGATGGAGATCTATCTTCGCACTCTTTTCTACCTTTGAATGATGGTATTTCAGGCAATTCGGCAACTGTTTGAAGAGTTATTTTCGGATAAGGCTTTGTGTCCTGCAAGACCCTGGGTCTGGGACTCTGAGTATTTGTTTCGGCAGTGAGTTTGTTAATTTCTTCCAGATCTTTGTTGATTTCAGCCATAAGTTCTTTTGATTTGGAGGCAATTTCAGCCTCAGAATCCATGCAAAATACTGGATCTTCTGGCGTTATGTCGTAAGGAATAGTCTCTTGTAATTTATCAGTTACTTTCTGATTAAAGCTAGATTCGGATTCTTCATTGTCATTGCTACTCGAAGTACACTTGGGTGGTGAATTAGGTTGACTTCTGCTCTGAGGGGGTATATTGGGTTGATCTTTACTGATTGTCTTCTGATTTTTAAGACTAATTTGTGTCGTTAATATTTTACTACATGACACCGGTGCCTGTGTTGCTTTCGGGGAACTAGGGGGACGTATGATGGGGAACATGGTCAAGGGCAATTGTTTTAAACGAGGTGACGGAAGTCCTCCAGGTGCATTCTTCACCCTCGGGGACGTGGGCACTGAAGATACCTTCATTCTAGGAGAACTAGGTCCAGGAGACAGGGGAGTAGGCGAAAGAGGATCTTGCAAACCATTAGGATCAGATTTTGGCACATATATAACGGATGCAAAGCTATCTTCAGAATCTACACTCGTATCACTTTGCAGACTACTGTCTTTAGAAGAATCGGATCCATCTTCTTTCGAATGACGCCTCTCACCATTAGATTTAGAATCATCAAAATTTGAACCGACTGATTTTGAATCGGCCGGTGGTGTATTCGGTAAAACAAAATCATTTTGAGCGTTCATCCCTTGAGTTGAAGAAGGCATTTCATGGCTTTTCCATCCCTGAAGAATTCTAACGAAGCTACTTACTGTAGCTTTTTCAATATGATTTGTGGATGTTTTGAACTTGTGGGACAAGCCATTTCTCAAAGACTGGAACCTTTTGGCGGTTGTGGCGGACGTGGAAAAGAATGAATCTCGAAGAGAATCTAACGTCTTGTGCCTTCTGTACAAAACTTCTTCATTCAATGAAGCTTGTTTTTGGATATTTTTTCGTACCTTTTCTTTTTCTCGCAATCTGTCCGTAGACATCAACTCTTCGTTCAGTGAACTTTGCTTCAAAACTCCGCCTCTCCTGGATAGTCCATGTGCGGATATTTTAAAATCTGGCAATTGTTTTACCAGGTCTTTCATATCTGTAGGTTTATCCAAGTCTTCATCCGCATCATCTTCGTTGACTGATTTCTTTTGTTTGACTAGTTTTGGTTTAACCCTGGGCAGAACTTCCTTCTTTTCTTCTACAGCTTCTACTTGGGCTTCTGTTTCTTCACCTTCCTCGGTAGCACCTCCTATGCTAGGGACGCCGGACCTCGATCTGACCATAGATCTCTGTTGCGCAGCTAATATATCACTCAGGCTTTTCGATTTATTATTTGCACTTAATTCGTTGCAGGTACTTGTTTCGGAGCAAGCAAAAGTTTGCCTTCTGACAGGGACCTCCTCGTCTTCGAGCCTTCTCAGTTCGATCGGTAGATCTTGTATTTCGGCATCGTAATCTTCACAGCCATCGGGATCACACCTCGCCCCCGGAATATCTTTAGAATAGTTACTCCAAGAGTCGAGGAACCAGGGTCTCACAGATCTCTTACTGCCTGCTAGCTTTTGTATCGCCCTCCTGACGAAGCTATAGCAGGTTTCATTAGGCGAAGAGAGGCTGGATGTACTGGGAGAGGAGCTGGCAGGTCGGTTAGGATCGATCGATCTTCCTTTATTTCTTGTTCGATTTTTCTTTTTCGTTTGAGTTTCTCTGAAATCAAATAAGACGATTTTTAGAAGGGAGGGTGAAAGAATTTGATAGAGATTGGTTAGTTTTTTCAAATTAAAATTGGATGTTAATAATGAATTTCAAGTGCGGATTTAATGTTTTACCTGCAGGAATCCGTATCCGAAGTGTGTGTATACGCATTATATGGTGGGTGGGCAAGGTCATCTTCTGAAGTGGCTGTGGTGGAGGTCAGCTCCAAGGATGGAGTGCTCAGGGCCTCTGGCCTGTGCCACGGAACCAGCACGTCCTGAAAATGGTGTTGACAGTATTTATCACAAGAATGATTTGCAAAACCAAACAAACAGCATAAAGAAAACTGACTATATATCAATATATCACTTGTCTAAGACCACTAATGAGTTTAGGAATACATAACTAGTTTCGACAACTGCAGAGGTTGTCATCAACGGGTGATTATATAAACTAAAGCATAAGAGTAAACTTAAAGCTGGGGGTGGGGAATAAAGTAAGGAGCGATGAAGAATTTTGAAATATTATGTTATTGATTAGAGTTTTATTAGAATTTAAATTTATTGTATTTCTAAATTTTTGAGATTGTTCATTATTTGGTCTTTATATTTATTAGGGTGTAATAGTTTAAGTGTATGGGAATGGAAAGAATGATTGGTGTTAATAATGTGGTTAGAAAATTCTGAAAAATAATTACTAACAAGACCGCGACGATGTTCTTTTATTCTTATTTTAAGATTTCTTGCGGTTTGACCAATGTATGTATTTCATATTCATATATATTTATAATGTCAGTCCACAAAGTTTCTTTAACACAGTTGAAAGTTGCCATCGCTATTGCATCCCACGTAAGATTCTGAGTGCCCATCTGTTAATTACTTGTCTAGCAACATGACTGCTTATTGCCATTTCAATTTGGCAACACGGTCCACAATACCAACAATTTTTGTTTGGTGTCTGATTTCTTACTTACGCCTAGTACTTGTCTTTCCATAGACCTCTGTATACATTTTAGTCTGTGTATGGTATTAGCAGTAACTGTCATAGTTTTCTACACCATACGTTATCACAGGGAGGATACTTGCTTCAAAGATTTTTTTAAAATTATAAGAACTTCTTTGTTCTTCTGGGTTTTGATTTTCTTTCCCTAATTTTATTTACAGCTTGAATCGTACTGTTATCAATCTGTATATTGCTGTTGGTCAGGCTCATAAATTTTTTTGTTGTGTCCTACATAAGAATAAACAATTTGCAGATGTTTTCATTGTACTGTCTCAATTCTGTTTACTTGTCTGTGGTTTGTATTTACGTGTTTATATGAATGAGTGTACATGGTTTGTATATGCGGTACAATTTCACACATTTAATTAACTTAAGTATTCTTGTCGTAAGGCTTAACTTTCTCCAGAGAAACAAAAATATAACATACCTGGGATTCAAACTTCCTGTTCCTCTGCTCCATGGCCCAGACAGAGATGACGAGCCGGCCCCCTATCCTCAGCACGCGGGCCAGCTCCCTGATGGCGCGCACTCTCCTCTCTACAGTTGCGAAATGATGAACCACGGCTACGGAAAGGCAAGCGTCAAAGGTTTCATCGCGGAAAGGCAACGCTAGATTATCGCAGAGTACCACCTGGAAGACAAACATATCGTATTGAGTTGACATTTTGGTGATTTAAAATAACAATTTAGCTTATCTTGAAAACCTTAAATGAGAAAAAATATTGATAGCAAGTTTTAAGTACGTATTAATTACCTTTAAATATTGAAAGTACACCATTCATATCATTCTAGTTTTACATTTAATATTATTTATATTTTATGAATCATAGAGGTAAAAGTTGAGATAAAATATTTTATGCATATAATGTGGTTTCCCAAATATTTTAGTTATTTTTTTAAATAAAAGCTTTTTTGCGTTGCTCTGAAAAGAGTATATATTTTATTAACAAAAGAACATAATATTTGACATTAAAATTTAAAAATAATAAAAGTACACATCATACCTGAATTTAAAGCTTTTAGAACCATTTAAAGCTATTATTTTATATTAGAAACTTTATCAATTATTAAATATGTATTATTCACTGGTATACCTATAATTTTCTCAATAGGTCGATTGTCAGTTGTTTGTGAAAGAATTTTCACACAAATTAAAACGTTCCATTTTAACAATTCAAATTAAATGAAGATCAATAGGTACCTACTTATCTTCATTTACATACAATTTATAGTTTATGCATGCAACTATTGGTATGTGTGCCAGTATTCTTGAATATAATTAAATATGTGGATTTTTCACTACTGGTCACATAGAACATGTGACATTATGACTGGAAGCTGAAGTATTTTAAATCATTATCAAATAATTAATTAATAATAAAAATGATTAATTACTAACGTTTACCATTTATTAAATCTCGCGTATTTCACAATAATAAAAATGATTAATTATTAACGTTTAACATTTATTAAATCTCAATAAAAATTGTGACAATATATTTAAAATTGAATGTTTCTATTTATTAGATCAAAAATCAAACTACTTCAAATGCATATCGACACTGAAAAGCGGTTTTGCAGTAAATGCCAAAAGAGACAAAAAATTCTACTTTAATTTACTATGCTTTCTTAATTAAAATTGTTGCAGGAATGTTGAATAATGAAGGGATTATTATTTCAACGAAAAAATCGTTTGATGATTAGAACCATACGAGGTTATGGGTCTTATAATAAAATTACTTTTCAGTTTAAAACATGTTTTATTTTAACTTTGTAATACACACAGAATATGAGTCATTAATTACTACTATAGTTTCGACAGGAGCAGTCCCTCTCATCATCAGGTATAGATAATAAGTTACAGATATAGATAAGACATAGATAATCGGTTATTATCTATACCTGATGATGAGAGGGACTGCTCCTCTTGAAACTATAGTAGTAATTAATAACTCATATTGTTTGTGTAGGTATTACAAAGTTAAAATAAATAATATTTTAAATTATAATGTTGCACTACGAAGTATCTGCTAAATCTTTCAATGATATTATTTTCCAGTGCTCATACATTTTTTATAGTTTCTAACAAATTCTAATAATATCCAAATTAAATTTTGACTCTAAACTCTACTCTCATGGCCATTGTAATATGCCCTTCGTCAGGGACGTGCAGTGAGAACAAGAAGCATGACTTTATCCTAAGCATATATCACAATAATTAACATATTATTCATATTTTAATATTTCATAATATTCTGCCAGATAAATATGTAATTTCTTTTTTTTCCCCCAAATACATGTTTAAATAAAAGTCACATTCCTTGTTCTCATAAGTGGCATATTGAGTTTCAAAGGTTTTTTATATAAATTCATCTTGACCTCAATCAGGCCTGTCTTTGAATCTAATTTTGATGTAAGCCAGAGTGGAAAGAATATACCATACCTGATTATCTTTCTCCCTCGCGAGCTCCACCAGTCTGTTACAGCGGTCACCGCCCACCGTTAGCACCGAAGGATTCACATTCAGGTACTTTCCATTTCCGCATCCTGCAATAAAGCAAAACACAACACATTTACAATTGTAGGTGCATCAGAACAAAGTCATCACTATCAATGATAATAATATTGAAATAGTAGATGAATATATATACCTAGGACACAAGATAAAAATGAACAAAGAGAACCAAACAGCAGAACTGCCAAGACGAATAGGAATGAGCTGGGCTGCTTTTGGCAAACTCAAACATATCTTCGAGAACAAAGAGATCCCAATTAGCCTAAAAAGAAAAGCCTTTGAATCGTGCATACTGCCAGTGATAACGTATGGATTGGAGACTATGGCCCTTACAAAGAAAAGTGTAGAAAAGCACGCAACGATCCTTGGAGAGATCCATGCTTGGAGTAAGCCTAAGAGATAGAATTAGAAACGACGAAATTAGGCACAGAACTAGAGTAATGGATATCATGGATCGTGTAGCGAAGGTAAAATGGCAAAATGGGCGGACACGTTGCAAGACAGGATACTACAAGATGGCCTCCCAGAGTTCTGAAATGGAGACCTTGGGAAAATAAAAGAGGCATCGGAAGACCTCAAAAGAGATGGGCCGATGATATTGTCGCTGTGGGGGGAAAGAAATGGCTTCAATTAGCTAACAACAGGGAAGAATGGAAAAATAAGGAAGAGGCCTATATCCGCAGTGGAAAGACGAAGGCTGATGAAAAAGAAGAAGATGAAGTAGGTCCATGATATAAGTCTCATTCGCAGTATCTGTTTTGCTTTTTAATTAATGTCTTTCATTTCGAGAAATACAGTCATCGTCGACAGGTGTAAATAACAACTGCTGTTGATTACCGTTCTATTTTAAAAATTAATTGTGACTGTCCAAGAACGCAATTACACATTGTATAAAATTATTTATATATAGAGGTCGCTGCGAAATGAAGTACAAGTTTTTGCGAGGGTGAAAGTAGGGAGCCTTGAAACGAAGGGTGGCTTGGGACACCACGAGAACTCTTTAAAATAATTAAGTTTAAATATCGGGGCCAATAATATAAACTCAATAAGATTGCCAACGTCATGTGTTTATACAAATTATGTAGGTTGCGCGTGTGCCGTCTTTTCTGTGAACATTTTTGTTCGTGGTGACACTCGCGTATATAAGTTTTACTCCATCGAACGTAAAGGAGTTAACTTGTGTTTTTGTAGTAAGTACCAATCCTTATTGTCAATAATCTCTACTAGCGTTTTAACATGATTAATATGACGGAAAAAAACATAGCTTAGTGGGAGGCGTGAGACAATCACATGAGGGATGCTTGAGAGGTTTATTTTTCGACCAAAACCACAAAATATATTTGTGGTCACATCCGATTTGAAGTTTGACATTTTTTTTTGAGAAAGCATCGATCCGCATTGGAATTTCATGCCACCGCCTTCTACGCTGCATTCACTGCCGCCCTATGGCGGCCGCCCCGCCACCTCCGCCTACATCGCTGCCGCCACCGCTTACGCCGCCGTCGCCTACGCCATCGAGTTGCCGCCTACCACGCGACTGGCCACCGCTTATACTTTGGCTTGCCGTCTGCACTGCGGCCACATCTATTGCAGCCCTACAGCGGTCGCATGCCGCGGCCGTCATGCCGCCGCTCTGCTCAGCAGCCGACCCCCGCAATCACCTCGCGTCGAGCCACGAACCGCTCCGCGAAGTTACCTAGTGATAAGTGTTACCGGTGCCAGAGACGATTTCGCCTGCGCCGGTTTGGTGTATCTCAAAGACCTTTGTGTCTAGCATTTATGACCTTCTCTATTGTCATTTACTCCCTGTACTTCCTATACTACATATTCGACTTTCTTCACAGTTCATAATCTGTTGTTTGTTGTGTAAATAAATATTGTTTCAACAAAGAGTCGCCTTTCATCATCATACTTATTTTTATTTGTGAAGGGTTTCGCAGATTAATATGACATTTTTTATACAGGGTTATTTGAAAAACATTCATAACCTCACAGGACTATATTCCTGCCTTGATTATGAGTCGAAAATGTTCATTCAATGTATTATGTATCATCAATGTATCATCAAATATATTATGACTAATATCAATAGTTAAGGAGATATGCGACATCAAAGTTTGCATTTTTTTTTCAATACTTCTGCATTATTTTTTGTAAAACGTTGGACTATCATTACAGTAACTTTTATCGAATACGAAAAATTCATTTCCTTTAATACAAGTCAAATAAAAAAAAGAAAACCTCCAAAACATTCCAATTGGAATTTGTTCAGGGTTTTTTTATCATTTTATTTAACTTGTATTGAAACGAATGAATTTTTCGTAATCGATTTGAATTACTGTAATGATAGTCTAACGTTTTACAAAAAATAAGTCAGAAATATTGAAAAAAATATGCAAACTTTGATGTGGCATATCTCTATAACTATTGATATTAGGTCACGATTGCTTGAATATTTTCGACTCGTAATCAAGGCAGGAATATAGTCCTGCGAGGTTATAAATGTTTCCCAAAAAACCCTCTATATAAAATCACAAATTATTTATTTGTTAAGACTAACATTATGTTATCACGTTGACAATGCCCGGAGAAAATGAAATTCTTAACATATATATATATATATAGATAGATATATTATAATATAAGTATATTAGGGATGGGTCGTCGACGTATTTACCCGTCGACGAAACGAGACCGTTCCTACCATCCATCGGACGAAGTAACGATCAACCTAGTTGAAATCGTCAAAAAACTATTTGCCGGCGTCCAACTTCGTTAGGCGGACGTCGCGGACGTTTATCTAAACTCGGGACGATAGTCAACTGT
>JADDOH010005954.1:55168-86814 GCA_016648135.1 Agrypnia vestita
CTTTAACACTTTACCTATAAATGTCGCACTACTGATTGTAGTATCATTATAAAGCGATGAGTTTGTCTATTATAGCTTGGCTTGCCCAGCATATAAACAAACTTTTATGCATATATTTTAATAAAAACAAATAGTTTAAAATTTTCGCAATAAGTGTTCGTTACTACATTATTTTATTTATCCATAACAGGTTGTTACCTAGTGAGAGACAATGATGATTTTCAATAAGATTAATAATGCCTAGCCTATTGCTGTCCTTAACATGTTCTTGAAAAATAAATGCAAACACAGAAATAAAAAATTGTCCTAAATTCTGACGCTCGGTAGCGTGTCTTCACGTTCGGCGTAGGGGGCAGATTACGATTTTATTCATACTACTCTTCTTCATCCTTATAAAATATAAACGCAGAAGTGCGCTCTTACTGGTATCAATTTACACTGCGATACATTAATGTACGTGTATCTATTATAATAATACTCGTACATACATAATAGGTGTATGCTAAATTGGGAATATAATTTTTTAATCATTTTGGTCAATTATAACTATACTAAGCCTGGCAATGCGCGCGAACGTGAGTTGAGAGTGGTGAAATGTGTTTTCGTATTTAAAAGTTGATTAGAATTTTGGAACCCGCTCGACCGCTCTTTCCCTGATAGTACACACATTTTATAAGAAGTGAGAACTGGTGATGTGAAAGAAGTGAAATATATACTAAAATTCAAATTATCATCCAGAATATTTTAACAAGTACATGTAAAATTGACCGAGTAATGCCGGATAACCCCGCCGGTTTATGATAATCTTGGATTCGATACGATGTACAAAAAAACGAATTTTTCCGTATTGTAGAGTTACAAACCGTATATTATTTCCATTTCTATCAGAAATTGCGATCGATCCCGATCGGATCTAGACATTCGTTCGGTCGAAAGCGACTTCGCAAAAGGCGCGCGCGCTCGCACGCTCCGCCGAGGTAAACAGGTAAACAGGATGAGACCCCCGTTACACCGCGCCGCAGTTTTCCCCGCGTCCACGTTGTCCCCGCTCTCCTCCGAACACATCCGCAATGGAGTGACGTAACCGACGGTCCCCTTTTCCCCGCTCCACCGCGCGGGCGGGGTCGGTCCGCGAAATCGCCGATCGCGGGCATCGCGGGGCGCGCTCCGACCGGTGGACGGGCCGCCCTTTCGGCGAGGTCCCCGGCCCGCCGCGAGCGCCATTCACGGTTCGGAGGAAGGAGTCGGCCCGCATGAATCGAGCGGGAAGCGGGAATGCCCGGGAAGCCTCGGGGACGGACTATTTCGGGAGGCTCGCGCTTGGCCGCCGGGCGCAACACTTCTTTACGCAAAATGCGTGTTTGGCTGCAGTGCACGCGTGTGCCTCGTGTCCCCCGGACACCCGTCCTCAGTTTCACTGCCCGCTGCTCCCCGCATTATTGAAACCAATCATTCCTTTGATATCAACAAAGGACTTACAATCTTACACACAAATACCAGTGATGTACAATTAGAAATTAAAAAAAAAGTAACCCATAAAAATCAAGTTTTTATTATACTCCCTTTCTTTGTAAAATATAACAACAATTAAAGATGAATTAAAACATATAACATGACACTAAGCTTACAGTAATTTAATATATTTCTAAAATGTCAGATGTTTTGAGCTTTGATAAGACATTTCATGCTTTGAAGATTAAATTCCAAAAACATTTGTCAGTCAATTTAGATTTTCGATATTCGTAGTGAAGTACCTATTACGCATACCGACAGAGTAATTCAAATTTAGAAAATATTCCGCGACGTTATCGGGCCGCCGTAATCAAACTTTTCCAATTTGAAAAAACCAATAAAATTTCTAAAAATCCGAAATTATACTATAATTATTAATTTTTTTAACAAAAATTTGATAGATCTTCTTGATCGTCGCCATGAGTCTACTTGCCAAGTTTCAGCTCGATTGGATCACGGAACGCCACGAGTTAATATAAAGGCAGTAAAAAGCATTAATAGTGATTTAAACATAATATTTAAGCAAACCCTTACTAATAAATATTCCGGGACAACTTTTTTCTACCACCCTGGTTAACCGAGAGCCTACATGTTATATAAAATAGATACGCTTTTATACAAAATAGACATAATACTATCTCGCAGGTTTCTACGTCCATCAAATGATAAAGAAATATCGTGGGTAGGTTTTTATCGTAGCCGACATTTCCGGCGACACTTCAGCGACCATCATCAGGGCTGATGACAGTCGCCACAAAGGACGATCCTCGACAGAATGTGATTTCGCTCACAATACGACTTTGCTAGAGAAAGGGTACAAGCAAAGTGACATCAGCGATAATATTATTTATTTTGTACAACATGATAGAGTTTCATGCCCCGATAAAATACAGAAACCGAATACAGCACTGAAAATATAAGAATTAAAAAAAATCTCAATTACACTAAACTTGTTCTGTACTGTTTATTAATTTATTTATTAATAAAAAATAAACATATTAATAGTTCACTAGGTTGTAGTAAAAGCGTTGACTAGAAATTAGCCTTTTCTTTAATATAACGATTGTATACGAATAACAATTGGCATTTTCTGTAATATTGTGAATGTATATGTGACAGTATGATCCCGCAAAAACCTCAATGTACGTACATTATTTATTATTATTTAAGCAGAAGAAACTTACATATTTTAATGAGATGCTAAATAGAATATACGCACTGTCCAAACCCCTGGTGATATGTCACTTGTCACAACACTATCGATGAATCGAGAATGTTCTATAACAATCTGGAATGATTTACGGCCTTCGAGAAGCGTCTGCAAACGTCTAGAACTACCTGAACAGGCCTAGAAGCAATGAAGACCTAAGCAGTAAAATGATCCAGAAAGATATGAATACAGCGCCGGCCGCGGTAGGTTGACAGTTCGTTACCGGGCGAAATCACAGAGCGGCCGGTGCGATAATTGAAGCGACAGGTATCAAACGAATAATCGAGTGAAGTAATTACCTAAGTGGCAAAATAAATCGGAACAATTAATACGAGCGAGAATCGGATGGAATGTTCTAGTGCAGCGTTTCCCAACCTTTTGTCGTTCGCGTACCACTTGGTAGTACACCACGCTTAATTGTACCACTTCGTAAAAATGATTGTATTTCGAGAAATTTGTTATTCTATTTGCATTATAAATTTTATAGGGTGAATATATTTCCCAGAACTCAATTTATTATATTTAAAAAATACCAAAGGTTTTATTTTTTTCTGATAAAAATGAGACCTTTAAACTTAACATAACATAATGTTTTTTTTAAATAAAAGGTGCCGAAGCTCATTTCTTCTCGAAATTCAAAACTAGGATATTTAAAGAAGTATTTTTTTAAACAATTAATTTTTATTAAAAAATAATTCCATAGAATTAAATTAAATTATTTGTATAAAAAAATGAAATGCGCCCTAGGAAATTTTTTCCAAAAATTACCGATATTAATAGAAAATATATGTATATAAAATTAATTAAACACGGTAAATGTAAAAATTCATCCGATAAAAACGAGATAATTTACACTTTAATTTTTACAAATTTACAGCAGCGCCGCAGGCAAAATTTTTGTTTAAAATATAATAATATTGATAAAATAGTATTTAAAAATATTTTTACCACAAAATTTTTCTATTTATTATCGAAAATAATAGTTATGAAAGCGTTGCTTAAGATTATAATACATTGTTATCAAGTTATAATTTTAATTTTTAATTCAATACGATATTGATTGTTGGCTTTTCATTGTTGGATACTTGTTTGTTGGATCATTGATTGTACATATTAACAACTGTACTGTAGATTATTAATTAAAATGATGAATTATAGGAAAAATACAATAGTTTAAATGATATTTTTATGACCGATTTTTTTAAAACTTTTTATGTCCGTCATTACTGATTATTTTTCGCATACCACCAACTATCCACTCGCGTACCACCGGCGGTACGTGTACCACAGGTTGGGAACCGCTGTTCTAGTGAATGTCAAATACGTGTTACCCAGCAATAATAAATTGTTTACTTACCTGTGATATTTTACGAAAAAGTGTGATTTAAAGAATAGCGTAGTTAAGTTTAATAGTGTTAAGTGTTTTGTGCATTGAACAGTTTAATTAATTAGTAATTAATAAATCGCTTCCAGAATCCAAAACCGAGAATCCAAAAATCCAGAGTTTTAGCCACTACACTTGACAATATAATCCAATACAATAGTTTCAACAATTAATATGAATAATTAAATACAGGAAATTAAGCACCAAAGTGTGTTGTACTAATCCGCAATTTGATGTGAAATAAAAAAAATACAAAATGATCGAAAGCTGCATTACCTATACGATATGCAGCGATAAGTGTATTGTAATGAATGCTTGACGATGTTACGAACAGTCTATTTTAGTATGCCCACAATAAGAGTTAATTATTAATATACCCAGTGATAGATTATCACAGAAATACAACAAATATAATATAAGTATGCCAGTAATATATTATATCATGGATTTGTATAATATAATATCGTAGAGCGTGTAGCAAAGCTAAAATGACAATGGACAGGACATGTTGCAAGGCAGATTCTACAAGACTTCCAGAGTTCTGAAATGGAGACCTTAAATAAAACAGGCGTCGGAAGACCTCAAAAGAGATGGACCGACGATATAGCCACCGTGGGGGGATGAAATGGCTACAACTAGCAAATAACAAGGATGGAAGGGTATGGAAGAGGCCTATATCCAGCAGTGGAGAGATGAAAGCTGAGGAAAGAAGATGAAGAATAATATGCCAGTAATGCTTGAGGACAGACCAACATGTCAAGATTCCACTACTTGGATGCACTTATGGGACGAACCCAATTTTCTTCCAAAAAAATCCAATTTTTAGATAATCTATAAATTATCAACGTCAAGTTTTTCCCTAAATCCCCAAAAGCTGTGAATTTAACAACAGCATCATTTTTAATAACATATTTTCGTGAAATATACCGATTCTTAAATCTACGTGACTAAAAAGAAGATTTTTTACATAAAAGAGGGCTTTAAGTAAATGTGGATATATGACATCGACATTCTTTTGTTAAGAAACATGCTTTGAGAATAAATAACAATTTCAACACGTAGCATGGCGTACCTGTATATAATAGTCTATATATACCTGCATTTTAATAATATTCATTGCAAGCAAAAGTAAGAGAAAATCGAATAAAATGTAATAAATACAATGCGAGTACTTAAGACAACATATTTTAAAAGTATGTATTGGGTTTTGATTGGTCACCAAGAACGTACTGAAATATGGTTGAACGAGAAGAAAAATTAAAACGGGTACGTCTCGAAACCGGTAGACCTTAAATCTGGTAGTGGTTTTTACTAAGTTAACTAACATTCTGTTATAATGTCTAACCCACAAAGTTAATGCTTTAAATATTAATAATATTAATAATAAGAATTAAACCGCCTTATCGAGGGGAGAGATGTTAAGTACCAATAAGAATTCATAGCTTAAACTCAAAACTTCACTCGTGCGTATATTTTGCGGTTGATAATTTTGATTATTTAAAAAAATGAACTTTTTATTGTTGAATTATAATCTGTATTTAAACTCATTTAATATATACATACAACAATAAGATAAACAAATTAAGAGCGGCTATAATTATAGCGATTAAATTAAAAGAATCGACGAGATGGTTCGATTATGTGGATTGTATGAACTACAAAAGATGGAAAAAATATGTATGAGGCGAATGTTTAAGACAGCAGGAAAAAATAACTTTCGCAAAACACTCGCCATGATTGAGTAAGTTAAAAATTGGACAACGTCTCAGCTAGACGCTTAAAAAACCGAAGAGCGTGCAAAAGAGTGGCGTTCTATCCTCTCTGCCTATCCATTGGTTAAGAAACAACGTACTAGTTAGCTAATGAATTAATAAATTTAAATGCTATCTCAGTATTGGCAGAGTTGAGTAAGGTATGCCGTCAAAGGTAAGTACACAAACATGCTTACGAATAAATATGATATTAAAAATAAACATTACAAGATACGGAAATGACTTTTCCATTAAAGGTAGCTATTCCATGTGACCTTTGAAAATAATTTTCTATAATATGGTATGCATTATTTAATGTAAAATTTAACAATGCTTTAGATAAAAATTAACTGAGTACGCCACATTGGTGCACCTAATTGTAGGCAATATTAGTTACAATCGCGCACAGATGTAGGCAATCTTAGTAACATAGACAATGTTACGATTCCATGCAACTAACTGCACACGAGACAAATGCGCGCGTGGCAAATGGATTCAGTAACAAGTGCATAGATAACTGCACATAGTCAATTCGTTACTCTCAGTGTGACTTTGCACTGTGCGGAGGGGCGTTTCCTAACTTAACCCAACTCAAAAATACTTTCTATTACTATTACTTTGTGGGCAGTTCTCTATGTGTGCTCTCTTCACTGTGTGCAATTGCCGTGTGTGCAATTATCCAATTACCAATGATCATTTTCGTGAGCGTTGATAATTTAATAAAAGTATTTTTTTACTCGATAATAGATTATTATACAGATTAAATAATATTAGCTTTTTTATCTCTACCTGAGTTTAAACATTACTCCCTTTCTTTTAACTCGTAGCGTCTGCTTTTATGCTTGTCTACTTGTCTGTCGAAAAACTTTGGATCGACTTTTAACCCTTTTCCCGTGATCTAATCGAGCTGAAACTTTGCAGGCAGACTCACGGCGACGATAAAAATTATCTAACAAATTTTCGTTTAAAAAATGTAATAATGTAATTTTGGATTTTTCGAAATTTTAATTTTTTTTTCAAATTGGAATCAATACAAATGAGTAATGATGACCCCGACGCGCACAGTAGGCACGAAACCTGATTCAATGAGAAAGGGAGTATAATAAAAACTTGGTTTTTATGGGTTATTTTTTAAAATATTTTTTTCAATACTTAAATATTCTTAAACTTAAGTAGTGAAAAAAAAATTTTAATCTCAGGTAGAGATAACAAAATTAATATTATTTAATATATAAATAATAACCACTAAAATGTAAACGCCAAATGCATCAATAATATGTACTTTTATACATTTTTCGCAGTTATAAATCTTAATTAAACTGTAGTAATTTTTTTTTGACGCTAATAGTAGTAAAACCTTATATTTTTTGCTCACCTTGCATGCCAACATTGGAACCGCTTTTAAATAGGACTACATTAAAATTTATTGAAATTCAAATTATAATATAAAAATAAATACTTATTTAATTTATTCTTCATGCAAAATTTTCGCATTTTCACCGTACAGAATCAGCGTGTTTTACTTAAAAAATTATAATTTAAAAAACTTGCAGCTTATTGATAATCAGTTAAACATTAATAATGATATACTACCAAAAAATTTAAACCATCGCATGGTTTTTCAAGATGACACAGGATGACAAAGTAAGTAATAAAATATTCAATTTGACGACACTTTCTCTATTGATGCTTCTTCTTCCCGTAGGGCGTTTTGAATTGGGACTTTTATTTACGAATGCATAGACAAATATCTAAAAGATGGCACATAGTGAAATATCACGATCTTGATCAGAACGGTTTTCAGACAGAAAATGAATATAACAGAATGTTAGTACACTTAATAAAAACCACTACCAGATTTACGGTCTACCGGTTTCGAAACGTACCTGTCTCTTCGTCAGAACCAACACTGCTACATTCACAACACTATACACCCCAACCATAGTATTGTGAAACTATCACCACCATTGTTCACATGCGTGTTAGTCTTGTCAGAGAAATTGAACTACTGAACAACTCAGGGATCTAACGAGAGAGAGTGAGAGGGGGCGGGGTCTAAAGTGGGTGTTACCACATCTCTTGTTAATGCTAATTGAACAAAGGGCTAGTTTTGATAGTTTTACAATACTATGGTTGGGGTGTATAGTGTTGTGAATGTAGTAGTGTAGTGTTGGTCCTGACGAAGAGACGGGTACGTCTCGAAACCGGTAGACCTTAAATCTGGTAGTAGTTTTTACTAAGTTTACTAAAATTCTGTTATTATGTCTAACCACAAAGTTGATGCTTTAAATATTAATAAAATGAATATATTTTGTAAATTATTATAAAATTAAATATCAAAACTTCAACGACCATTTTCAATTAGTAAATATTAAAACAGCACTGCAGCCGGGGTTCTACGTTCTCTGTATAGTGCGGTGATAAGAAAATCCGAGCTTAGTGTCAAGACAAAACTGACTGTTTTCAAATCTGTGTACAGACCCGCCCTAATATATGGCCATCAAATTTGGATCCTGACGGAGAGAGTGAGAGCAAGGATCCAGGCTGCCGAGATGAGTTTTCTAAGGGGGGTAGCGGGAGTCACATTGATGGACAGAGTGCCGACATATGGCACACACTCGGCATGGAACCCCTACTCATCACAATTGAGGTGGCTTGGACATGTGCTAATAATGCCAGAGAAACGAATACCAAGAAGAATCCTCCTGGCAATCCCGGAAGGAAGACGGCCGGTGGGGCGCTCCAGATTAACCTGGGAGAGGCAACAGAAAAAGGTGTACGAAAACAGAATAGGTCTAGACTGGTTGACTCATACAGAAGCAGCGCAAGACAGGAGAACATAGAAACACCCTCGACCCTACTAGGACAAAGGGGTAAAGATGATGAAATATTAAAACAACGCTTTATTTGAGGCTTGCTGGGACTGACCTAATTCGCCCCCGAAAACAAATAATAGAACTGGCAAGCCATGGGGTTCCAAAAGGTTTTGGCTATAAATTAATGAACGATGGTAGAATCTCTTTCTATTTACTGGCTACAATACTCGGTGTCTGCCAGACCCCAACTGCTGTAATATCTATCCCAGTACCATGCAGTCGCGCATAAGTACACAATATGTGAAGAACATGTTTTGGATTTACTCCAACATATTGACGTACTTTTGCCGAAATGGAGCTAACATACTCCAATTTAGGCCGCAATGTGCTACAAAACATGTTTGTTATTATTATCGGGATATTTAAATAAGTTTGTCACGAATGTAAATAAATAGTTGATTATCTTACTTCGTGAATAATGATGAAGATAAGAGTAGTTAGTCCAATTCTATTTGATATATTAAAACAATATTCACATTCTTTAAATTAAGAAAATTTTGTCATGTGCTGATGATAATATATTACTTTATTTTATGTTATTTATTTATTCACAAATATAATTGATACAAGTTAATGATATTTATACGATAATGCTTTTTACTTTATATTATATTTTGTATTGTATTTATATTGTAGCTATATTTTAAGAATTTTCTTTCCACTTTATGTGATTATTATGTTTACATGTTAGTATTTTTTTTCTTTAAACTATATATTCTGTTAAATTCTGTTAATGTACACTTAACCTATCGGTTGTAAAAGCCCTATAGGGCGTTAATTAATTAATAAATAAAAATAAATATGTACATGAATAAGAGCATAAGTTATCAGAATGGAACATATTGACTTGTGTCCTAACATATTTCACATGGAGACAAATTTTAATTGCGTAAACCATAAGAAGACAAAAAAAGACAAAAACAGTAGCAATAGAATAAATAAAAGCAATTAATCATATTTTAAAAGGAAATTCTTGGAATAAACGTAAGTACTTAAGCGATGTTTGTCTTAAAATACAGACAAAACTGCCTATGTTCCTTTTTCGATTACTAAAAAGGATTCTCCTAGTAATATCTATTAATATGAAAATCTACTAGAATCAATTACTAATTATGCGAAAATTGTCTTTCCTTGTCTGGCTGAAGTGAAAAGCAAATAACTTCTAGTCAAGGTTAAGAAAATATATGTATATACCTACCTCTTCATAAGACATTTTTTTAATAAACATGTTAAAGTTTGTATATTTTGAATTTTACAATACGGTATAATCGCTGGTGTGTCAATTAGAAATAATGCATTGCCTCCTATTTAAACACTGGAAATAATTTATTATTTAAAAAAGATACGCGTTTATATGTCTATACTTAATATAGTTGAACTCTAATAATGTACTACGTACATTGTATAAAATGAATAAATCCAATATATTTGGAAAAAATAAGCACCTATGATATGTGTAAAAGTGGTAACAAAAGAGCCGCATAAGATATAAAATAAATCGAAAAGAATCATATTGATTACTGAAAGGCCGCTTTTTGTTTAGGGTCGCCGAACCTTTATCGATGGTTCTTCGAAAATAGCGGGTCTAGAAATGTGAATCAAGACAAATCATTCATCCACAGCAGACGAAATTAGAAAATTATATTTGATATGTGCAACAGTGACTTAAGTATATGAATAAGCATATAGCGCTTAAATGCCGCCACCATATCAAGATGATTGAAGAATGCGATCTAAAAAATAAAAAAACACACGAACAGTCAGAGTAAGGTATGGATCTGCAAAACGCGTGTCCGTCCCATTATGACTCATAGAGCCGACACTGTTTGAACCAAAAACCTCATTTAAAAACATTAAGAAATATCGCTGGCAAAACCCTCCGAGATCGGATTCGTAACACGGAGATCCGAAGAATTTGCGAAGTCGAGGACTTAGTAAGGTGGGGGACGACAGAGAAGAAGACATACTCCAGAGACGCAAACTTAGGAAGAGACCAAGCATCCCAGGGAAACAGACTTCCAGGACGACCACCTAAAGGATGGAGGGACAGCTGTCAGTCTAACTCCCATGAGGACAATGGAGTAGCCACAACAGGCTAACAGGCCTAAACAAAGATGAAGAAGATATTTGAATCAAAAATATTATACGTTTACTTTATGATTGAAGTTAACCACGCTAACAATCAATAGGCATGATGACAGATTTTGAAATAACATTCTATATTGTAGGTACAACACGTCTACTATTACCGAAAATAACATTATTTCAGTAATAAACCAAGTTTTCACGCAAATAATTGCATTTTCATACACATATTTTTAATTTCGCGCAAAATCGCCCGCTGCTGTCATTTCGTCTACGTGACGTCAAGCCTCAGTAAACGTTTCATTGTGTCTATGGCAACGGTTCAAAGACACGGTGATGGGTACTGAGGCGTGACGTCGTTCGCTCTGAGAGGTGTTTCAACTAAAATGGCGGACTGCACAATTTTGTACTTTTATTTTATTGAAAATCTTATTAATCTCAATGTGTATATTAAAACTGGATCATTTTTTAGAATCCTTTCAAAATACTTTCTTCTCTAAAATCACTTATTATTATTTTAGAAAAGTAAATTAAAATTAGTAATGCGAGCGTAGTGTGCCTAGACATTAATTTTGATTACCCGTTCACTACGTACAATGGCCAATTAGAAGGCTAGTTAGTTATTTTATAAAACTAGAGGTTGTTGACCTTTCAAAACAAACGGGCGGGGGTTCACCTATGGCTGTTAAAATAAGGCGATGCTTCATGTCGTAGGTACTTAAATTATTATTACACTACTTTGTCTTTTAAGTATGACGACGTCGAGGGTGTATTACTAGGTACTTACTAGTCCTACTACCAAAGCAGGCAATGTGATTTTTCGATTCTGGTTCGTTACTTATTTGAAAATATTAAATATTAAAATTAAAAAGTGATCGACTTATATGCCCCATTGAAGTCATCAAGACACAGTGCATTAATCTATTATAGTGGAAATGTCAGAACTAATGCAAACTCTTTAATTCCCAGATTACACTCATTAGGGAATGAACATGCAGAGGCGGCTGACATTTTTGCTGATAATATAACTGTGTATAGGACAAAGCTGATACAATTCTTTACATCTCAACGAAAGGGAAATGGATAATAAATTTTTCTGTATTATTATTTTACCTTTTTAGCATTATTATTTGTACCTTTAACTGTATTATTATTTTACTTTTAACTAATATTATTTTTACCTTTTAGCTATATTATTAATTTATCTGTCTTATGAAATTTTTTAAATTTATATTCTGTATATTTGTAAAAGCCCATAAGGGGGTTAAATAAATAAATAAATAAAAATTTAAAAAAAGTGTTAATTTGAGCGTGATGCAAAACAGATACGATTTCAGAGCATTGGAAGCGTAGAATCATCAGATCTGTGTAAAGAATTGGGAAAGTCATGTCCTGCAGTCAGAGGCGTGCAGTGGGAACATTGAAGCATAACTTTTACGGGACCACATTAAAAAAAAATCGAAATGGAACATATATCTCGTAATATACCTATCTATTACAATTTTTGTCATATTATTCATACTTTAATATAATATATACATTATATTCTGTTAGATAAATATATATAAATATTTTTTTCCAAATATATGTTAACAAAAAAGTTATGCTGCAATGTTGTCATTGTACGCGCCTGCCTGCAGTTAACTTTAGTAAGCTTTGCTAAGCCCTAGTACATATTTATAGTATCTTTTTGGCGCTCCACGGAGAGGGGGCCGTAGCAACATGCGTGAAATGGTCGGTTCGGGCTTGGTGACCCGGATTTCAAGCCATATCCCAGGCCGTTTAATTTGTTTTTTTTTTAGCCGTGAATTCGAACGAAATCACAGACTTTACACGAAGTTACGGGGACAGACAGATGGACGTACTGACGGACAACAAAATTATTATGTTTGATGAACGTACCGGGAGTACGTGCACAAAATTTACAACCTGGGAAAAGGATTGAATCCTTGATGCCTTGCATTTTATTTACAATGGCTTTATTTTTGTTGAACATTTAATCAACATGAATGATTCCGTTTTCTGATGATATATATTTTTATTTATTTATTTGTTTGGAAATATTAACATGATATCAATGTTATATATATCTATATATATATATATATATATATTAGATATATATATATATATTATATATATATATATATATATATATATGAAGTGTAAATAGATAGTAATGAACTTATTAACTTATATCCTAGCATATTTCATATAAAAAAGTTGAAGTAATACATAATAATTTAACATATACATATTTAATTCAATAACATCTACTTGTTTTTTTCCATACATATTTTAAATTAATATCTACAATTTTGACATACAATCTTGACATACCTACATAGGTTCATCCTTGTGAAATCAATGGTTCTTTTTCTAATCAACATGTATTAAGTTCAGGATAAAAAAATACAGGAATCGAACACCTGACAGAGACTATCCTCACACATTATATGAGGACACTAAGCAAGAAGGGTTGGAAACAACCAGGTTTCGTAGAAGATCACCAACACGATGGCGATGGGACGAAATGTTCAAATCAATCGTATTTGTGACAAATCATTTTTGGAATATCTTATGAAAGAATTTAAAACTGATCCGAGCTGATTGAATAGAATAAAAAATAATAATAATAATCGGGTGGTTTGGGCTAATTAAGCGAATAATTGAAGACCCCATGGCAAGAAGTTGTTAACTAACATTTTGAGATGATTAGACATTTGAATTTCGTCTTTGAAAATATGTTTAATTGCTAATTCAAGATTAATTTTTATTGATTTATGTCACTAAAATATCAAAAAAGTGTTTAAAAAGTAAAAAAAGCGCATTTATGCGCAAAAAATAAAAATATACTAATTTTTCTTAAAAAAATGTAGTTAACAACCATTTCTTCGCCTAAGGAACTCATTTTTAATGGAATAACACCTTTTTAAAATTGGAAAAACACGAACATCAAATAACTCTCCAAATGCTATCCGTTTTTACCATCCATTATCCAAAATTACAAAATACCTTGCACGTTAATTCATAATACAAAACATGGTACGTACCATTTAAAACTCTTGATATATATATATATATATATATATATATATATGATTCATATGATTTGAACATATTCTAATTATTTTTCAGTTCTAAACTTATTTCCAATGGAAAGAGCGTAGAATATTTGGTTTAGAGGGTTTATTAACAAAAATGTTAATTTACAACTTCTTGTCATGGGGTCTTCAATTAATTGAAGGAAAATTGAAGAATATGACGCAAGCATTGACGGCACCAAAAAGAGAGCGGCTGCGGCAAACGTGGCATGAACAAGTTAACCACACACTGGAAGATGGTCCTGTCAGAAGCCTCACCGATCATCCAGCTTGCATTCAAAGATGCATGAATGCGGATGAGGCGAGTGTGCGTCAGGACAGGCAGAGAGGCACTCTCGGAGAACAGCAACTTCTAGAATCGAAACAGGTCACCAACAGCCGCTGTTTGTTTGCTCCCATTGAGAATAAATAACGAAAAATAGTTTACGAATATTTTCGAACCAAAAAAATACATTCAAAGCAGGCGTGGTACGGTACACGTATCTGAGATGTGTGACGCGCTTTGACTTTAAGTTTTCAATATTATTAGGGTTATACGCCCGCGGCCAAACGCACGTTTCACGGTCCCCGCCGCCCCGCTCTCCCCCGAGACTCAAGGGCGTCTCATGACGTCACCGTTCCCCTCCCCCTGGTCCACGGCGGAGGCTGGCGGCGGAGGGGAGGGGAGGGTAGGAAGGAGCTCCCTGGAAGGGAGTGGACGAAGTTTTTCAATGGAGGATATTACGAGAACTTGCGTCATTGATTTCACTAGTAATTTTAAAAGACTTTGCCGTCTTACGAGGGTTCGCATTGGGCAAGTCTAGAAGAACAACCCCGTGTCTTACTAACATTGTTTATTTTGGCTATTTTATGGCTAAGGTACAAATGCTAGAATATCCTCCGACCGTCATGGCGTTTTATGGTAATGTGACCAGGTTTTTTTAAATAATAACTTGGGTAAATTGAGAAATTCGCCACCTGATGTATCAATATGGGCAATACGAGTATGTCTAATGATATCACTGTTGTACTACCAGAATGTCTTAGCTGCCAAATTGTAAGCCGCTTGACTAAAATTGGTTAAATAAAATCATCTTACTGTGGTTGGAAAATTGATAAAATTGAATGAAATTTTTGCAATTTTATATGTCTCAAATAGCCTTATTTTATTTATTAAAGACACTAACAGGATAATAGGTACACAATACTCTGATAATAAACATTATAGTGAAGACTATTCCCATTATCCCAATTACAAGTGTCTTCGGCACGCTCTAGTAACATGTATATTTATATTTATATTTGCATTTAAGTATATTTTACATGTACATTTATGTGTATTGTATATTTAATGTTTGAATGTAGTGCGATTAGTATCTAATGAATAATTGATTTAATGGATTTATAGGTTCAGGTCATCGTTTAGAAAACGGATGTTGTGTATGAGTGAGTTTTTGAACGAAGATAAGGTATCTGCAAGAATATCAGCATCAATGTTAGGGTCAGCACAATACATATTATACGTGCGACACAACCTTGTGATGGGAGAAAAATAACCAACATTATTAGTGTGCTGGCTTATTCTAAAGAACTCCGGGTTTCTTATACGGGGTTTAACATGCAAATTTATATCAGATAGAGAGAGAGAATCAATAGCTCCGCTGAGAATCTTGTGTAGCACAACGATATCGGATATTTTCCGTCGCGACTCAAGTTTGTGCATCTTGAAAATTACATTAATAAACCTATTCATTTTATGTTGAAGATTACACATTTTTCTTCCACATCTTAATACCTAACATGATCATTCTTAGCCTTTCCACAACCCATTAATTAACAATCTACTGCAATGTCCGAGACTATTGAATTTTTTTGGAATATTTGTTTTGATGAGTGGCGCGCTTCCATGAGATTGGGTAGAGATAACTCTCGGGTATCGTGGTCCATTGAGTCTCAGAGTTTCGCACCTCACTTGTTGCATGTCGGACGTCAAGTGTCCATTGTTCGTTGATTTAACATTTAGTGATTTGAATCATACCGCAGCAGTCAAAACAGAGTTAGTAATAGTTGTAGATGTCTGTGGCTCTAGATAAAGTTTGTGCACATATATTAAATCAAATGCGAATCGGTCCTGTCGAGTTAATCTTCAGATAACTTGGTGTGGTCTATCACAAGACTTTATGGGACGTGGATCTGTCGGCACGATTATCTCGAGAGATTCGTATTCCCGAAAATGGTACGCGTGCCAACTAATGTGAATCAACAATCTTAATTTGGAATGCCCGTCTGTCTGTCCGTAATTCGCTGGAATTAGGCTGGAATACAACAACACAGCGGGCATATTATTTATTGAATTGGCGTTAACTTTCTGGAATGAAATTATAATTATATATAAATATATCACTTGTCTAAGACCACTAATGAGTTTAGGAATACACGACTATTTGTATTTCTAAACTCATTAGTGGTCTTAGACAAGTGATATATTGATATATAACACAGTGAGCCATGAAAGGCAGATGCTCGGCGTGAGCCTTGGAGATAAAATCAGAAATGAAGAAATAAGACGCCGAACAAAAGTTGCCGATATTATGGACCGTATTTCGAAAATAAAATGGCAGCGGGCTGGACATGTGGCTCGACAGGACACTAGATGGGCACCCAGAATCCTACAGCGGAGAGAAACGTCGGAAGACCTCCCAAAAGGTGGTCTGACAACATTGTCCAGCAAGTAGGAAGAACCTGGATGCGAAGGGGGAGAAACAGAGATGAGTGGAAGAAAATGGAAGAGGCCTACGCCCAGCAGTGGAGGGAAAAAGGCTAAGGAAGAAGAAGAAGAAGAAGACAACAACAACACTGATGATGATTAGCCGCTAATGAAGCCCGGGCGCCTGAGTGTGACACGTCAATCAGCGTACGGCTCAGGCTACACGCAAAGGTCGTTATCAATCATTATTATGTACCGTGATTTTTCACGAGACAATAAAAGGGACGGCTGGTAACATTTTAAAAGCTGAGTCGTCAAAATAAAAAGTAGTATAAGCTCCCGACCGAATAATACGGATCACCCTTAGACGAGTCTATTTAAAGATACTATGGGTATTAAGTTGACGTCATCAATCAATAAAGGTATTAAGTCGAGCTGCCAACGTACTTTAAACATGTCCCACTTTTGTACAGAGGATCTGCGATCGCTTGTGGTGGAAAGTTATCGTCTCTCTCTCAGTTACATTGCTAATACTGAAATTGTGCGCGGATTAGATATACATATTTGTATTTGTAGAATGATGCAGACACTAAATAGTGAGCTGTATGTTTTAAAAAGCTAAACTTTAATGAGCTCAAAGTTTATAAAATAGTATTTTATAAACTTTGTTTGTAAAATCGATGTGAAACGCAGTGTATTGCTTAGACATATGCGTGCAAGAGACAAGGTTTGGAATTAAGGAGAAACTTTTATCACAAAAATTCATTTAATTTCAAGAAAATACAGAGTAGGGTACATCTTCTCTTCTTCTTCTTCAACCATTTTTCTATTTCTCTTCTTTGGGCTTTTTTATCCGCCCACTACCCGCGACGGGGATAATTTCATCGGCCCACCTCTTCCTCTTTTCATGTCCACTTGCTTCCTCTTTTCTCCACCGCAGAACTCTGGGTGCTCACCCCCAAACACGTATGATAAGCATGGTGTTTCAATGCCTATAACCTTGTAACAAATCATGAATTCTGATTTTAAAACAGAGTACATAAGCAGTAGAAATATAAAAGCACATTGAAAATTGGTGCAGCTCACTTAGGCTTCTGGCATAGTCATACAGTACTATGGTGACATTTTCGGTGATCGCGGATTCGGTGAAGGTTCTTGCCGGGAAAAGCTCGACGGCATGAACGATGAAATGTAAGGCGGACAGACGCTTAGGGGATGGCTCTGCAGGGGCTGGCGTTTCGGAGTTTAAGCATGCCATGCGCTCACACTTGTCATAAGCTCGGTTCAGCTGAAACCTCGCACAGGTTCGACTTGGTACCGGCGCGGTCCAGCAGGAGAACACTCGACTGTAGCAGTGATCAGGTTCCCTATGTTCGCCAGGAATATCTCCCTGATACCTCCTAGGAAGGCGAGGGTTGTTGTAAGCTCTTTCCGAACAGATGACCTACCAGATGGTAAAAGCGCATGGCTTTTATACTCTTTATTAATGCGACAATTTAAAAATATTATTTATACATATATATATATATAAGCAAACTATATAACACGTGTATTCTCCCTTGCCTCACTTAATAAGTTATTATTCTATAAAATTAAATTAAAGTTACATTCAATTTATAAGTTAAAACTGTACTCTATTTGGTCTACAAATAAAGGTTGTATTAATTTATCACATATAATGTTGTTAAATTGTTTGCAGGTATTGGGTTGGGTATTGTTTAAAACATGTTCAATTATAATTATAACCACTGTGGACAAATTTCAGTTTCTGCTCTTAGAACGTAATAATAAATATATTGTTGTATATAAATTGGTCTTTTAAAGGAGTAAAAAAATGAAAATAATTTTCAGGCGTATTCTGGTAAATGTAAAACAAGGTGCATGCATAATATACATACAACTTTTAAAATTTCATAGATGTGGTTGCTCTTGGGTGGAGTCGTAAACGTTGCATTGTGTAAGGTAATCATTTGAGCCAGCCAAGACAGGTCGCAAGCCCTGTGGACCCCCAATAAAGACGTCCATGCATACTTTACCGTATATAAAAGGTTCGTCTCTGTGAGATATCCATAATTCATCTTATTAAAAATTATAATTATTGACAAACAAAATAAATTGAAAACAAGCGAAAAGTCACAGACGTGTTCAACGTAAATGCCACTCGCCCCCAAGGGTGTGGGGGGAAAAAAGAAAGAAATAAAACATCTCTCAATGGTTTTGGCAGTGGGCCGCTATTTTTTATCCGCGCGACACTAGCCGAGGCCAAAAATCGGGCACCAGACATCTAACTGTGTCAGTATAATATGAGTTGTCTCGTCTCGGCGGCGCCGTCCTCCGCCGATATTTCGTCACAAATACCAGAGACGCGTCTCTGACGACCACTGCTGTGTCTGGGAGGCTGCCAAACGCGAGTAAAACCAGAAAACACCCCAAATGAGGAATCTATTATCTGAAAAGCCTTTTTTGGCCACTGCAAGGCGTATTCCGCGTGAGCCAAGAAAGAGGCCTTTGTGTTTATTGTAAATGTAAGGTTTACATAACATGGCGTTTATTTAGGCCTTGGCAAAAGAAAGCGTGGGCGTTAAGGTCGTAGAGATTTGTAAAATTCGAACGTGGGAAGATGTTGTTTTTTTGTCAATGCGCAAAACTTTTTGCTCTCTTGGTGTCCCTGGCTTAAGGTAAATCAATTGGCGAATATGCTGTATTTTTTATTTTTATATTATTTATTATTTATTAATTAACGCCCTATAGAGCTTTTACAGCATACATTAATCTAGTCTAGTATACATTAACAGAATATATAGTTTAAAGAAGAAAAAAAACATGTAAACATAATAATGACATAAGGGAAAAAAGAAAATACTTAAAATACTGATACAAATATATAAAGATAAATACAATATAAAGTAAAAAGCAAGTATATGAAAAGCAGAAGCATAAGTAAAACATAATATAATAGAATTTAAAAACAAAAAAGTAATAATGTAGAGTGAAAAGATACAGCACAAGCTTTGAAAGTCATAATATAATAAAAAATATACACACAAATACAAATCAATTATTTAAGTCCAATTCGACAAATACTAGTAATCTTTCAAAACACCTTTTAATAGATGTTTGAATAATATACAGTTATTGGCAAAGACGTCGAGTTGCTCGTATCTGTTTGCTAGTCTAGGAAGCCTTTGCAGTGGGGAATTAAAGAGATAGTTAGTAGCTGCAGTTTCCACGGCAAAACCTGTACGACTTCTAGATTTTTTTGAATAATGTTATGGCCACGTTAACGCGTCGTCACAAATATGGGAAATCTTCAGTTAAGTATGGGGTTTAGTAATACTAAAAACTATCGATAATATTGTCGAGATTAAGCCTCAGCATACTGTGAAAGCAAATATAAGTTCGCAGCTATGACGTCAACCGTAAAAAATATTATTTTTATGCATTTTGAATGAAAAAAATGCTTGTAAGGGTATTTTTTTTACAGACATAAAACTTTAAAAAAAAAAAATAATTGTGGTAATGGCCATTGGAAATTGGCTTTATTGGAAAGATAATTTTATGCCTTCTGGACCTGATTATGGACCCTGCAATGGAATCCGAAACGTCGGCCGGAAAGGTCGTAATAACACGTCATAATACCCCAGAAAACACAAACCTGAAGATTCTGAGTGGCCTTGAAAACCTAAGAACATTCATAATTTTATGCCATTACTGTTTAAATATAAGATGTATTTTTAAAGGTTTGTTTTGCAGCAGCCAATTTGATAGCTGATTGCTGATTTGTGGTCATTTTGGTTTGTTATTTCACCATGAGTAGACTTTGTCAGGAAAAAACTTGTAAATTATGGAAATGGAAATTCATTTCGAAAATCGTGGTATCGAAATCATATATAAACACTAATAGCACAACATTATCTTTGTAATAAAGCCATAGTTTTATTTCATTTTAAAGTTCTATACCTCTAAGAAAACACCCATACTAGCCTAAATGACTTTGAAATAGTTCGTGTCGTACATTTAATATAAATATTGAGTCCTAAATGTGAAAAAACATCATCAAAAATATGCAATTGTTTTTAGTTGGATTTTCTTTACATAATTTTTATTTCTTTAAACAATTTCTGAGAGAATTTATTCAGGAACAATTGAGATATGATTTTATTTTCCCCGTATTTATGGAGATATTACAGGTTTGATTGGTAGACCTGTGGTTGCTAAACGGCAGGGGAAGGTTAACCCCAAACACACATGCTGGCTTATGATTTAACTAGTAATGGATTGTGCCATCACGCAGTACCGTGTGTTTAATTTTAACGACGTAACTACATAATGACACTTTTGTTAACTTCCAAAAACTCCGAGTAATCCGTCATGCAAACACAGTCTCCCAACTTCTTTATTAAGCTAAATTAATAACAGCACAGTGACGTCGTAATTATTATGGATAAAGTTTTTATAGAATCGAGCGTGCTTGTTCGCAGTCAATAGACTCCGTATTAGAAGATTGTTTCAAAACCAAGTTTAAGTCGTGCACATTAGTCACGGGCATTATAATGACATTTGTTTCACGCAAACGTATGTTTACTCTATTCCATAGAGCAGGTGACATGTTCGTTAAAATATATGAAAATAGAAGACCCCATGGCAAGAAGTTGTTAACTAACATTCAAGTCATTTTGAGATAATTAGACATTTGCATTTCGCCTTTGAAAAATATGTTTTATTGCTAATTCAAGATTAATTTTTATTTATTTATGTCACTAAAATATCAAAAAAGTATTTACAAAGTAAAAAAAACGCATTTATGCACAAAAAAAAAAATACTAATTTCCCCTAAAAAAATGTAGTTTACAACCATTTTTTCGCCTCTGGAACTCATTTTTAATAGAATTATACCTTTTTAAAATTGATAAAACACGAACATCAAACAGCCCTTCAAATGCTTTCCGTTTTTACCATCGATTATCCAAAATTACAAAATACCTGGCATGTTAATTAATAATACAAAACATGGTATGTACCATTTAAAATTATTGAAAAATAATATAAAAGTACATATTATAATAGTCTTCAAATAAAAACAAATATATGACAGTACTGCCAGAGTAAAATTTATATTAATCATAAATATTCCAATCAAATTAAAAGGCTTGTTAATTTCAGAATGATGGCAACATGTTCTTCCCATTAGTAACTGATTTGATTTTTATGGAAAAGTGTAGTTAACATGTTCATCCCTATGATTTGAACATGTCCTAATTATTTTAAAGTTCTTAGTTTATTTCCAATGGAAAGAAGTACAATATTTAGTTTAGACGGCTTATTAACTCATTTTTGACCAAAATGTTAGTTAATAACTTCTTGCCATGAGGTCTTCAATATGTAATTAATTGGATTGGATTGTTACGCGTATGATGATTAGAAATGTTCGTCGCATTAATTCAACCCAGGGGAGGCGGCAAAACAATGTCCCAAACGCAAATTGAGTCGAAAGAAACGGCTTGTATAGTGGACCTGTGCCGGCATTACAGCTTCTAGAGATCTGATACAGCAATCACTGCGCTGCAGAGGAACACTGTTAAGAATTGAAAAAGATGATGGACAAGATCGCTATCGCACAACCGAGACTTGCCAATTGCTTTGGTCTACTACTTTTCCGAGACAACGCTCGTCCATACACTGCACAATGGACTGCTTCAACTGGAAACTCTCTGTCACCCACCTTAACCGCCAGACCTTGCACATACAGAATAGCATTTTTTTTTCGAAATTTTGATAACTTTTTAAAGGGGGAAAATCTCAAATTCGAGATGAAGTCCCCATGATTTCTATAGCGAAAGCATCAATGAACTTCCATTAAAATGGCAAAAGTAGGTACATCGACAACAATACTTTGATTAATTAAATATATACTCGTACATTTCATAAAAATAATGTTAGAATTATTCATATAAAACAGAACTTCTTAGGAAAGAATCTAATAGAATTTTAATAACCTGATGATGAGTGGGAAAGCTTCTCTCGAAATTATATAGGTTTTTTGAAAATTTTAAATGAAAATTATATTTTACTTACTTACTTACTTACTTACTTACCATCACACCGTTTCTCCGTGGGGGTAGGCAGATATTGTAGAGCGCCACACTCTTCTGTCCTGATATACAAACTCGCCTTATCCACATTCATACATCTTCGCATGCTAGCTCGCCGGTTGTTGAGGCTTCTAACGGGATTATCTTCCAGTATGTGGTTAATCTGGTCATGCCACGTCTTCTCTTTCTGGCGCCATCAACACTTGCATTGTATATCTTACTTACCACTCTTTCCTCATTCATTCGCTCTACATGCCCAATCCATCCGAGCGACCCTTTTATAATTCTATTAATTATGCTTAGGTCAGCTATGCATTCAATCCTAATATCTTCATTCTTTACTGTATCATAAATGGATTTTCCACACGTACTTCTAAGGGTTTATATTTTAAATTAAGCTAATCGGAGCTTAGTGGTCAAAATTATTTTCATTCATTCCGTTGAACAATAAACGCAGCAAAGAGCCACATGAAGATAAAAAGATTGAAATAATTCAAACATTTCGCATTCTTTTGAAACCACGGGAAAGAACGAAACTTTTCACCCTTGTTTCATTTCTGCACCCGGTGAGTTGCAAACTGGTCCAAGTTCCCGATGCTGGCGGCGGTAGGCGTTAGTTTGAGCGAGAGAAAATATCCAATTACCGCGAAATATTCTCTTAAACCCCGTTTCAGTAACCCGGAAAAATCCAAGACGAAATATATAAAATCAGATTAGCGTCTTGATGATGTAAGGTTATTACACGTAGTTATATTTTCACTTTTGGGAGTGCCCTGCTATCTATAGGTAGGTAGATATTTGTACAGATTGCGTGTTGACTGTAATGGAACCATTTATAAAATGCAGAGATGTGACTTATCTAAGATGCAAGTATTTGAAATACAGATTCAAAATGCAAAATACGTATTTTCATCTTGTATCTGAAATACTTTTTTGACAATTCATCTTGTATCCTATATTTAGATACATTTTTTTTGGCATCTTAGTATTTTGTAAATACGTATCATAGTATTTTGTAAATACTAAGATTTCTGAGATACTTTTTTCCAATGATGTACCCATAATGAGACCTCATCGAATAAAACTGAGCGACAAAATGTTTGAAGAACTGGTTTTACTTAAGTATTTTTTTTTAAGTCTCAATTAAAACCTTAAAAATACACCACTTATATTTATTAAAAATCCGACCAGGTATCGCTACTACCGTAGCTTCTTTAGGGATCTTAACTGTCTAAACATACAAAAGTTATGCGCTTATATACTAGTGTGAAAGGTGGAAGGACGGAGTGCCAATAGTGGGGGTAGGGGGTGGGATTATACAGGGAACATTATTATTAAGAGGGAACATATTTAAGAGTGGACTATAAGACAAATTTATTTGATTATTAATTATTTTATGATTTAAATTAATGGCTTTTCTTATCTCTAATGCCTTTAAATTATCTAATCTATTACCTATTCCGTTTTTATGGATAATACTAACTCCTTTGCTATTATTGAACGTGTGGTCTTCTTCAATTAAATGATTTACAAACTCTGAGAACCCACTACTTTTTAAACAACGCATGAAATAGCGAAACCTGGTTGGATTTTTAATAAATATAAGTGGTGTATAACAAAGTTATGATTATTTATTTAATTATAATGTATCACCACAAAGTGTTTGCTTCCTTTGAAAATTAAAAAAATTGAATATAATATTTTATTTTGTCATATTTGCGATCAACGTGATTTATTCGTAAATTATTCACATAAAAAAATAAACTTACATTCAATAAAATATGTTTTCTTACAAAAGGATTTTAATCTTTAAAAAGTATTTGTAAGTTACGTATTTTGTATCAAGTATTTCAAAGTTATTTCTATCTGGTATTTGAAATACTTGATTGTAAAGTATCTTGCATTTTATATTCCAGATACTTTGTATAAGGTATCTTGTACATCACTGATGAAATGATTCTCGAGTAAGTCGTATCGTGACCAAGACACATTCCGGAACGCATCTGAAGGAGCAGAGAACAACTATCAAAGGGAAACGTCAGCCATCCGCCAACGCGCACAGTCAATGCATTTCTATCCACCGTATGCGTGTATACACGCGCATATATGGTATAATATTCAAAGAAAACTATAAATAGACTATAACATTGTACACCGGCAACATATTTCATTGTTCACCTAAACTGTGTGGTTGGCAGGAAGAAATTGCCAGCTGGCGATAAACCCACCATTGTAATAATATATACACAAAAAGTGAATAAATCAATGAATGGTAGAGTGAAATGGGACCCACTACAATCCGTTCCAAGAACAAAAGTTCCCATATCCACTTTATTCTTACGCCATCCAGGTTAGCATTTTTTTAATGCTAAAGCTATTTCCTCGCTATACCAGATACACTCGCAGACGACGCAAAGACCGTCGTGCGGTGCAGCGAAGTGTCTGCACAAACCATTTCACTGTCTCAGGGGTGCAGTAAGGACCAAAGTATAATATTTATTGATAAATAATAAAAGAAAAATACAAAAATTAAAAAAAAATGATAACTAAAAGAACAACGATCATGTAAAAAAATAATACAATATAAAATAATAATACTCACCTCCAGGAAAAATTACAAAAAAGAGAAAATAGTGTATGTATTTAAAAGAAAGAAAAGAACAAAATATTATACAAAATAACAAAATGAGTTAAAAATAACTGTGTACGAAAAAGAAAAGTATATTAAAAAATGGGTGTATAAAAAAGGGTTGCAGCATAGAGACAGCAGAATATTAAAATAAAAGGCACCACTCCCCTTAGGGAAAAGAAATAAAGCAATGGACAACACAAACAAAGTATTAGCGATCCAGAAGTGCACATCCCCTTATCCCCTTAAGAACAGTAAAAAAAACTTAGTAAAACATATCAAACCGACAATCACATCCCACTGGGAGGCCCTAAGGATCTCCCAGCGTGAACCCACACCCGAATGAAGGCCCCGAAGAGGAACACATAGGGACCTGCTAATAAACGAGAAGCCAGGACTCACCGACGTCGCAGACCAGGCTGCCGGGCTCCAGGTCGGCCAGCAGGCGGGCCACGCGCGGCCAGGGCTCGGCGCGGCCGGCGCCCTGCCGCTGCTGCTCGTACACCTCGTGCACGTAGGCGCGCTCCAGCGCCACCGAGCGCGCCGCGCGCTCGCCCATCGCCGCGGCCGCCGCGCGCGCTCACATCAGCGGGGCCTGCAACACACAACATTATAGTCACGGCGGACACGAGGCGGCATCTAGCGAAACCACAAGTCGGTAAGAATATCGGCCGCCAGGGGCTCTTTGTTTATTTGGAAATATTAACAGATATAAGAAAATGATAATAAATATACGTAATTTACGTATTATCCTAAATCTTAACATATCTCACATGGAAATAATTTAAAGTAGTACATAATAATAATATAAGCATGTTAAAATAAAAGACATTGGTTAGACGACATAATAAATAGATATGCCTCTCAAAATGATGATTGATCTAATATCTATATTAATATATTTAACATTTATAATATCTTTCCTGAAGGCATATTTGATTTTCCAATATAGGTCTAAAGGGCCACTGCTTCTGTGCTAAAACTCGTCGCTAGATGTCGTTGAGAGAGAGAACACAAAAACGTACTTTTAAAAACATTGAAACAATTGCTCTCGTTTTTTCCCTTCTAACAAAAATGTGTGCATTTTTTCGCATTGAATGGTGGATATAATAATTGATCAGTAAATTTTGTGATCGTTTGTGACGTGGAGAATAAAAGACTCTCAAGATATCTGCAAGAAACAATGACGGCCCGACTGCCTAGAAGATAAATAATATATCACAGGTTAGTGGTTATCTTGTGGCTTATTTTTGGTTTACTCATGTATGTTCTTCAGGGAGAAAACGTAATGGGATACTTTTTGCATTGTCATTTTGAGAGGCATTACTATAATCGAACGTTAAGTTCAGCCGGTGGATAACTATTTATACGTTGTCCACCCAAAATAATACATACATCAAATGCAACAGAAGTGAGTAGAACATAATGAAGTAAATAACAATAATAAAGTATACGTATTACCTGACTTTATTTATATCTTGCATTGCAGTAGTGAATCAATATTCAGTTATTAATCAAGTATTAATTCAATGTTGCGTCGGAGAATTATGTTCACTTGTGATCTTAGGTGGTATAGAGACACATGATAGATATCGATGTCTTCTCTGCCAAACCCGAGCCAGAGGATTTGCTACTCTATTTTTATACTTAACTTTTCGTCTATAATTATTCATATCCCCACATTCTATTGTAAATTGTTAAAACAACAATTTATTTCCCCTCAAAAATGTATCGCTTAGAAACATTAAAAGTAAAAATGATCTATTTACTATTTACGATACTTAGTGTAGGAGGGATCGATATACTACATGGATCCTAATAACAACACTTCCTTAAATCATCTCGTGAGCTTTGGCAATTTTAAATTTGGCTCCGCACAGCCTCCCCAAACTATATAACCAATAACTATATTACTATAACACCAATAGATTGACAGTAAAACGTAAAACAGCTGTGCGATTTGGCATGTAAAGTGTAAATGCTAAACATACAATAAAAAGGAAAAGAAAAAAAAACTTAAATCGTAGTACGAGAAGGCATACATCAAAGTTGAATTTTGTAGAATGTAACAAATTTTTCATAATCGATATAAGTTACTGTAATGATGGTCCAACTTTTTGCAAAAAATAAGTCAGAAATATTGAAAAAAAAAAAATGCAAAATTTGATATTGCAAATCTCCATAACTATCGATATTAGGTCATGGTTGCTTGAACATTTTAGACTCATAACATAGTCAGGAATCTGCCGGCTAGGTTTCTGCTGCTATCTCTGGTACAAATGACTGGTACCAGAGTAACTGAGTTATTCCATGCGGTAGTGAATATAGTATTGACCGCCAATGTGATCTCCAATAGGAGATGGCACTGTGAAGAGAAGAAGAAGTGACCCTATCGATCCAGCTTTTACAGTGTCTATTATCACAGTATACCCGGAACAGTAGTTTATCTGCGACCTGTCGGCGAGTTATTAGCCTACTCTTGCGTAGACACGAAACCCGAAAATTTATGTAATTGGTATACCTAGTTTCTGCACTTAAATTGCAAGAACGCTGATTAACATCAACGTAGACTTTTAAAAACTCACAGTCATTGTGATAATCAACACACGTTTTTAGTAAAGCACCATAAACTTTTTTTTCAGGAAACGCATTTTTTTTCTAAGCGGCGGCTGCGAGCGCGAATGGCACCGAAGGCACGGCCCTTACTGCCGCCGCCATGTGCCCCCATATTCCATGTCAATGTGTGCGTCACAGTGCGTGCGTACACGGCGCCGAGCACGCACGCACACATTCTAATGGGTAGCGGCCAGTTTGTATGAAGACGTATTACTGTTCTTAGTATACTGTGTTATTATCCTACTCCCATCTTATCTCCGATTCTTGATTTTGATCTAACCGTTTTTCCTTTTCAAAGGTCACAGGGCGTTGCAACTCGCACAGTCGCTCCAGCAGGAGAGCTGCCCGGCGGAGAGGACGGGGTGGGCATGCTCAGTATAGATTAGTGAGCCAGAGGAGATATCTTCCCGAAACGGCGCCACGTGTCGGTAATGGGCTGTCGGTGCCTTCGGCGCACATGACTTATTGAATTCTGGCCGGCAGTTCGGCGTCACAAACAAACAAATATAAAAATTATTGATTTCTGAATAAAAGCACACAAACGCGTTTCTTTATCAGTCACAATGGAAAAGCGAATAATTAAAAGTTACGGGATCTACTTTATAAGGCACTAAAAGGGCAAGGGTATACTTTTATGGGATATTCTGCCGTGTATATGTGACCTATCTGGCCGACGTATGCAGGGTCCATCATCAGGGCTGATGTGATAAGTGCGTGTTGAAGTGTAGGTTAGGTTAGTGTAACCTAACCTACACTTCAACACACAGAGGGATCACAGAGAGAGGCACAGAGAGGTCACATATATACGGCAGAATATCCCAGAAAACTATAGATGGAATAAATTCGAGTAATTTAAAGTTTTTTTTAATATTGTTTAATTCTTATTATATAGTAGCTTAAATAGTCGTGTGGGAGAACAGAATTATATAAAGAACACAAAAACGAGGTATACTTATGTTGAGACTTAAGAATGTCGGAGAGGATAAACAGATGATATAAGTATCACCATGTCGTAATACATAGTGTTTTTATAATTTATTGAAATTAACTTTGTAAACACAACATTTTTATTAAAAAAATTCAACATTTTTAATGTTTTTGCTCATTAACGATTTTGTATTACTTATCCTAGATATAAATTTTATTTTTGAGCTATTTATGAATGTGTGAGTTTAATCATCTCTCTTTATACCCATGATTTCAGAGAAAAATAGTATGAACTAGACCCGCGAAAAATCATGGTAATTCGGTGGGCGTGTCAGGGTTGCGTGTTGCCTGAACCACTGCGTGTCACACTCTAATTATCTAAAGTTTTAATTCCAGCAAGTTACGAATTTACGGACCGACAGAAAGACAGTTAAAAAACGAAATTATTTACTTTAGATAATAAACCTGATCTTACGAATCTTTTGGTATCAATTTTATGTGGTGGTGTGGGGTACTAAACCCAAAACTATAATTCCCACCATCCTATTTTTATATTTTTAATAAATTGACAATATTCCTGCATTTCGCATCATTCTCTGGGAACGTAGATTTGAATCAACAGCAAGTTTTTGTTTAAATTCATTTGTGATATTTGATATTTTTATTATCTACTTTATTTTGACGCTATCCTTTTTTAATAAAATTTTCTATTTTTGACATGTAAAGATAAATCGCATTATATAGTTTTACAAATAAACGTCACGTATAGCAAAAAAGAGCCTGGAGACCAGAATCTATATACAAAAATACACGTATACAGGGTATAACAGAGCTTGTCCACAATACGAGTACATTACTTTCTGCCTAAATTATTAGTCGTAAATGTAAAAGCAACAAAATCAAAAGTTAAGAAGGTACGCGACTCTAAAATATGAATTTTTAAAAATATTTCTCTCTTATTTTCTGTAAAACGTTGAACTTTCATTAAAATAACTTACAAAAAATATAATAAATGCTTTCGCTTCAATAAAGGTCAAATCTTTATAAAAATATTATTTCTGTTAATGTTATAAGACTTGTATTAAAGCGAATAAAATTTTAATATCGACATAAGTAACTGAAAGAATATTCCAATATTACACAGAAATATTGAAAACAAATGCAAAATTTAATGTCTCCATAACAACTGATATAAGAACATTGTTGCTTGAATATTTTAGACGGGTTTACGGCTAGTGCTTTATATAAATGTGTAAGCCACCCCTAACATGCAATATCATTATCATTGGGGGTATATAAAAATGTAGTTTTAAATATTGATAAAAATTGTTTTACATTCGAAAATTAAATTATCAGTTGAAAGTATTTTGTAATGTCAAAAGGATCAATGTACCAGTCCTCAAAGAAATAAGGTTTTATTTTAATGAAATGAGCGTTTTAAGGTTTATTAAGACAGAGAAAGACTTCGGTAGATAGGCCGTGTGGAGGGTTTGACCAAGCAGCAATCACCAAAGTCATTTTTTTTATTTATTTCTTAAGTTAGTTAATATTACAGTTTGTATATTAATTAACTAGCATTCAACACTTTCATTTTTAAATCAATTACTAATATACTATCCATAATAACCTACATATTTACATTTACATCTAATGTAATTTATGGTACAATCTATAATTAATAATACATCTTATGCTCTACAACTCTATACTATTTTTACAATAATTATAGCATTCTGAACACAAGACAGGAGCGACAATGTCTTTAATGAGATATATGTCTTAAAAATCCACAGAAAAGGCCTAATGGAAGAAAATTATTGTGGAGGCCAAGACCCCCCCAGGGTTTGTAGAAGTTATAGTGATGATGATACTTGTGCACACAAGTGTAGACAATGATTTTTCATAGTGGAAGAGTGGTTAGATTCCAGCATCCAACCACAGGCTTCGAGCCCAATTGTGTCAAATAATTTTGCTACAGTCTCAGCAACTCGACTACAGGGTGACTATTGGCCACGATTGCTTTGCTAACGCCATGTATTCACTAGGGGACAAATAGCGAAACATTCCGCGCGGCTTGTCGCATCAACATCTACGCTCATGGTTCGGGGACAATGACGCGGTCATTTGACGTGTACACAACGGGACTCGCATATCACTTGTCGCCCGATGAGGTTATGTTGACAGCTGCGTATCTATTTACACTTGCCCCCCGATGAGGTTATGTAGACAGCTGCGTATCTATTTACACTTGCCGCCCGATGAGGTTAGGATGACAGCTGCGTATCTATTTATTTTAACGAGTTTATCGAAACGTAAGAGGAGAAAAAGGTGACAGGTGCGAAATTATTTACTGCAAAGAGAAAGAAGGATGGACATTCTATGCGATCTTCGAATGTCTGACGGATCTTTTGTCAATTTCACTCGAATGACAACAACTGATTTTGACAATTTATTACAAATATTCGGGCCTTCCATAGCCAAGCAAGACAATATTAAGGAACGCTGTTGGCCCTCACATCATTTTATTTTTATATTCAGTATTTGAAGTGTCACAAAATTGTACGGCGATGAGGAGAACAATAATTTCGTTACCCCACGTTAATGTCAGTTGACAGATACAACGCATGCGCATTCACTTGTAAACATACCACGTGATACTGACGCGCAGCCCGATGTCCCCGTGAGCTCGCTCGAGTACCGTGCGCACGGCAACGTTTCCGCGGCACGTAGAAATGGCCCGCTATGTTGTGCGCGACGTTGCAACGTCACGTAGA